>OY292395.1:3988305-4068442 GCA_958496205.1 Idaea biselata
CGTCTAAGAAGCAAAAAGCCTAAAATGAATGTCTACAAAGCAAATTACATAAGTTGTAAATCACCTAGAGATCAAAATGCTTGAGAAGTAAATGACTCAATCTCATCCAAGCGATGTTCCCGGTTGCATCCCTCTCGGGTGCCCAGGGTCCGCTAAGCCCCAAATTGTTTTTTTTTTATTTGGGGTCGGCGCAGTCGGTAAGTCATCATTGACCATACCTTCTGCAATTAGATTTGGCAATGTTTTTACGGCCGGCCGCCTGCCTGACACCAACCTTGTAGAATAAAAACTGGGTTGCGTGCGTGGTTTCACACCGTCATTTTGTGATCGGGATTCGGAATCGGGATAAAAGGTAGCTAGCCTATGTCCTTCTCAAAAGTCCCATTTATCTCGACACCAAAAAAAAAAAAAACATTAAAATCGGTGCTACAGTTTAGCCTTAAAAGTGTACGCGGTTTCAATTGCAATAATTTCAGGATAGGGATCAAAGGTAGCCTATGTCCCGATATTTCTCCAAGGTTCCATCTATCTCTATACCAAAATTCACCAAAATCTGTTTAGCGGTGGCTGCGTATGGGATTCGGGACTGACAGCCAACTCTAATCTTAGGGTTCCTTAATCAATATAAGGAGTTTAAATGCTGCATATTGCATATAGCAAGGTAGGCATTTTGCTTCTTACCCAATATAAGGTTTAGTTCAAAGGCTGTATCGTCATATAGCAAGGTAGGCATTTTGCTTCTTAGTCATTATGGTACTTTACTTCTAAGACGAATTTAAAGTTAGACAGTCTGATCATAAAGCCTTCGTATCAGCGTTTAGCGTTTTAAAAGTTACAATATCATTTTTATGTAAACCGTGACATTTCCCATTTATAAAGAGCGAGAACGAGCGCGCGTCTTTTTAAACATAACAAGTAATATGAGCATTGCACTATGGAGTTGAATTTGTGGTGTTAAGAGGATAGTCTCCATTCTCTTTCTCCATACAAACGTAGTTTAAATTTTCCTCCCTGGATAAAGACATTAGAGCGAATATGTTTATGCCATAAAACTTATATCTGTCATGCATGACAATGCATCTACCTTTTTTATTTTTTTATAAAAAATAATAAAATGAAATAAATAAAAAAGTAGATGCATAGTCATGCATGACAGATATAAGTTTTGCCATAAAACTTATATCTGTCATGCATGACAATGCATCTACCTTTTTTATTTTTTTATAAAAAATAATAAAATGAAATAAATAAAAAAGTAGATGCATAGTCATGCATGACAGATATAAGTTTTATGGCATAAACATATTCGCTCTAATGTCTTTATCCAGGGAGGAAAATTTAAACTACGTTTGTATGGAGAAAGAGAATGGAGACGATCCTCTTAAGTTTTAGATTGACGCTTCGACTCGGCGCTAGTATAAAAGAGCCCTAAGGATTGTTTGTGTGAGGGCTCACCTGAAAGTCCCTTATTCTGAGCGTGACGTGGAAGCTGGTCCGCATGGGGTCGGGCCGCGTGACACTCACGTCGCTCACGCGGTTCACCGTGGCCAGGTTCTTGACCCAGCCCGTGTCCGTCTCGAACTTGCCGATGTACGATATTGACCCGATCTAAGATAAAGATATTTATTGCAAAAGAATGGTTATTACAAAGATCTTAAAACTATTTAACGTTACACATTCTTTGCCAACATATTGGCATGCAAATTTAAAGTTACATACACGAAATCTATATATATAAAAATGAAACGTTTTCCGTTGTCACGACATCACGCGTGAACGGCTGGACCGATTTCGATAATTCTTTTTTTGTTGTGTTTGCTATTGTCAGGAGAAGGTTCTTATGAAAGAAAAAATGCTAAACCGATTTTGATGAATTTTATTTTTTTATACTAAACGACAGGACAACGTCTGTCGGGTCAGCTAGTTACCAATAAAAATAAACAAATATCCCTTCAAGATAGTAATAGAGCTTGGACGTGAACGATTTACCACACTATGTTTGTTTCCAGGATTTGATTTTTATCAGCAACACTATCGATTGGTACAATAATATAATAGGATGTTTATTTTTTATGCAAAAAGACAAGGTTCGATTCCTGGCTAGGGTAATGAATTTTTCAAAAATCTAATAATACCATTTTAGTTTTTGTCAAAATTGGGGACGCAACTCCTTTAAGCATTTTTCGCTATCTTTTATAGTTTAGGATATCCCCCTGAAGGCCCACTTAAATGGTTCACCCTGTATATCTATAAAATGCGTTGTCCTTAGTAAGTGACTAAGGACAACGCATTTTATATTATCGATTGTCGCACAGCCTAAACTACCCTATGATTTCACTATAAGGTGAAAACCAACACTGTGTAGATGCACAGATGTTCGACTCGCGGCATCAGTTAAGCTTGCTCCATTTGCCATCCTACGCTTGTTTGTTACCGTTATGTTTTTATTTTTCGGGTTCGGGTTATGTTTTTCGAGCGTGTGTATGTATGTATGAGCGGGTGGGTAAAATGTATCCAATTTTCAATTTTTACGTCCAAGTACTCAAGTGCTTATGCCTCAAGTAAAATTTTCTACCTGTATTTTTCCTTTAAGAGGACAGTCTACCAACTCTTTCTCCATACAAACGTAGTCAACTGTTTTCTCCTTGGCTAAAGAGATTAGAGCAAACATGCGCCATGAAACCTATATCTGCCATGACTATGACATTCACATTTTTATCAATTTCTAATTAGTATAGAAATAAAATTAAAAAAAGTAGAAAACTAAAAAAAATCAAAACGTAGGAGCATGGTCATGGCTGATATAGGACTTTTTGCATAAACATATTTTTTCTAATAACTTTATCCAGGGAGGAAACAGTCGACTACGTTAGTAGTTTGTATGGAGAAAAGAGTAGGTAGACTGTCCTCTTAAGCGGAGTTGAAAAAATCCACCCAGCGTTGTTACACAGAATTCTTTGACATATGCTTTCGGTTGAACGTTTAAAGGCTCACCTTATGTAAGAAGGTAGCATGTAACGGAGGCAACTCGAGCACTTCTCTGCAGTTCTGCAGCAAAGTCCGTCTCATGTTGATCAGGATCATGTCCATGATCTTGTTACCGCTCCGCGCCAACTTGTCCACCATTCCACTGAAAACATTTAGTTGGTAACGTACAGGCAGCATCCGAAGTCAATCACCACAATTATGATTTACTAGATGCGTCCCGCGGTTTCACCCGCGTAAGTCCCGATCTCGTGGAAATATCGGGATCAAAAGTCCCGAAAGTCCCGATCAAAAGCCTATGTTACTCAGGGTGAATGTAGCTTTCTAATGGTGAAAGAATTTTTGAAATCGGTTCAGTAGTTTTTGAGTTTATTCATAACAAACATACAGACGCACACACACACACACATACACAAATACAATTTTTTCTCCTCTTTATAATATTAGTATAGATAAAACACTTAACAAAACATCTTTTTAACTAAGAAGGTACTATGATACCAATCTATGAGGTTTTAATGATCTCCTCACTAGGTCAAAGAGGTCTTCACTAGGCCATTGAGCTCCTCACTAAGCCAATGAGATCTTGACCTGGTCAATGAGCCACTGGATGTCATCCATCCAGTAGGATTATCTTATGTATAAGCCTCCAGGAGGCTAGGGTTGCAGCACATGAGGTCGGAGACGCTGGTGGCCTGCCGCAGCACCACCGCCAGGTGTCGCTGCAGGCGCTCGCGGAGCAGCGCGTGCAGCGGCAGCGATATGCAGCCCGCCAGGGGCAAGTCGTCTGTATATATCTTACGTATAAGCCTCCAGGAGGCTAGGGTTGCAGCACATGAGGTCGGAGACGCTGGTGGTCTGCTGCAGCACCACCGCCAGGTGTCGCTGCAGGCGCTCGCGGAGCAGCGCGTGCAGCGGCAGCGATATGCAGCCCGTCAGGGGCAAGTCATCTGTAACGCAGACACACACATTCATAGGTAGGTACTATCAACAAGAAAAGTGGATGTTAGCAGAAAGATTCGTTTGAACCGAGCGCCGAGCGTGGAATAAGCATATTATACACCCATTGATATATGTAGATATATCTATAAATATAAAATGTGTGACAATTATTGTGTATCTAAATTTCAACTCAATGCGTAAGTGTCTAGTTAGCACAGCGGTCTTATTGCATTGATTTTAATATAAAAAGCAATTCGTACAGTGATTTAACTGGCAAGCGAATTTAGACCATACGGTGTATATCCACTATCGTTGATGATACAACGAAAGTACATAGGGAGAAAATTTGACAACCTCTGTCGAGTCGGACGAATACTCAAATGTAAAAGGTTGCCGGTTCGATTCCCGCCGGTAACAAGTATTTATGCGCAAAAATAAGTCCCCTAGCTACGTTTTGATTGGTCATGGTCATGGCTGATACAGATTTTATGGCATAAACATATTTATGCCATAATATCTGTAATGTCTTTTTCGAGGGAAGAAACAGTCGACTACATTTGTAAATTTTGTATGGAGAAATGAGTAGGTAGACTTTCCCCTTCAGAAAATATTCTAAGCAAGACAGTGACAAAAACCTTACCCATGTGTTTTGCTGATTGCTCGGTTGTAGAGAAATCGTAACCGCCATTCCTTTGAGGTGAAGGCCACGATAACTGCAATACATACGTAATAAAATTATGCGCTAATGCTGGAGTAAGTAGGTAGGAATCATCACATAACGTAGTGCGGTTTGCTGTGTACGTTCTCGCAGAATTAAAGACTCGTTAGTAACGGGCCATATTTTTAAATGAGATAGGCTAGCCATTTGACCTAATCTCACCTGATGGAAAGCGACAATGAGTTCAAAGAAAAAACCTGTTCCCTTCAATGATGACTCGACTACAGAGGCAAGTCTTTATTTATTTCTTCATAGATGCACGACGATCGTGCAGCTCTTCGTGCTTGTACATTAATTATTGTCATAGTTTCTGTGGTTCAACGTGGTGCTGACTGTTAGTGACGTCTTACCGAAACGGTCCAAACGGAAGACCAGCGCTAGCCGAAAGACTAGCATTATGCTGAATTGAGGACGAGGATGATTTCATGTTCACTTTTTGTCATTTTCCATTCCATTAGCCTTACCTTGACATGTACTTCGTCGTGAGTGAAGTCCATGGCAGGATTGATGAAGGTGTAAGCATCATCTTCTAAGGCCAGGCCTACTGTGACATCTGCATTCATTTTTAAAAGGCTAATCCTAAAGAACAATGTGAGTATTTTCATTAACATGTTATGAGTATTCTTTTCATCACTTTTGTACATTCTATTACCACTAAAATCCACTCTTTCAAACAAAAAGGTAGTAAGTAGTAGGTAGGTACTTAATTAAATAATTTACAACTAAATAATTTACCGCTTTCTGAAGGGGTATTCTCATACTCATTATTCCAAAGATCCACATCATATCTTCACCAAATTTTTATGGGACCTACTTTGAACTACTTTCCATCTTCCAAATGAGAAAAGAATTATCTTATTCGGTTAAGTTGTCTTTATGTAAAAAAGTGTTTTAAAAAATGCAACAAATTAATAACCTCCCCAATTTCGTTGTTAGAAAAGTCGGTCAAACAAAGCATACCATTTTAAAACGCAAACATAATTCAAAACAACACGCAAAACTCTGCTTACCTTATCACTTTTTGAGGTTTAAATTTAGGACAGACCTATAAAATGTTAGTTAAACTTAAGTAGGTACTTTGCCAAACAGATTTTTAGTTAATTTGTTAGTTTTTAATGTGGTTAAAACAAAGAAAGTGTAGATATTTCTTCTGTTTTGCGATATTGGATAGAAATTTAACTTATTTTTAAAGTTTTAACGCCTTTATTTATATTCGTAATCGTAACTACAATTTTGTAACCAGTTACAAGAGAAGATTTTTTGTTCGCTGTATGGTAACTAGTTGTGAGATAAGAATTATTTTTGCACTTTTTAAGATCAAATTATTTCCATTTTCGTAACCCAACATTAGTTCATATACTTAAATAAATATAAACGGTCTTCAAAAACTGAAAAAGAAAAAATAAAACTTATCTATTTCGTCAGACGAGAAGAGCACAATTTTATTTTATTACTAGCTGTGCCCGCGACTTCGTCAGCGTTTTTCGGACTACCTACCCATCGCTGTGCTTGAACGGACGACCAGGGAAGTATATTGCTGAGCAGAAGATAATCATGGCAGAGTCTATTTAAGTGTAGATTTAGCACAGCGCAGCGGTAGGTAACGTGTTGCATGCTTATAAGAGCCTGCCTGCTTGTTGTAGCCTTTATCGAAAAAATAAAAAAAATCGAAACCCGACTTCGAACAAAAGGACAAAACAATAATATTGAGCTCTCCTAAATACAGTGCAACCGACTTATCTGTTATGTAAGCTGAAGTCGGGCAGCTTAACTACATGATATCTTTTTTTTACGTGGCTAATGTCCGACACCGTCAGGCCAATCTCGTTGGGCTCCCTACCATAGGCTTATAATGTAAACCCCCATGGTGTCCCTCGCTCCACAAGTGTCAAAGCCAGTGGAAATTCCTCATGGACTACATCCCGACAACGACGGCCTTTCCAAGCCTCATCTCTGCATCTGCCCGATAGACAACCCCTCTCCGTATCCCCTCCCTCGGCACGGTCACGCCACCGTCTCGAGGTCCCCAAAGCCGGTGATAACCTCCCCCCCCCAATTCACCACCAGAGGCGGAGGTGATTTTTATAGTGGTTGTCTACCACGCGGGCCCTTTCTTGCGGAAAGGACCCCCGAGCCCGCTGACGCGGGATTACGGGTTAGAAGCCAGGCAAGCCCGGTTTCCCACCTCGAGCGCCTCTTAGCTTTCAGCTACTGAGTCCCCTCACAACGGCAAGGTGGACGACCATCTGGAGGGTAAAACGTAACGTCGTGTCCGGGACTCGTGACTCGAACGCGCAGCCGTCGAATCGGAAGCCATCACTCGGCTCGGTAGGCCACCGTTCCTTAAAAATGGAATGCACCGGTCTGTGATTCGAACGCGGAACCCTCGACTCGGAATCCATAGCTGCCATTGTGCCACGTAAACTACATGCAATCTGCATCTACCCAGTAAAACTGCCCGATTACAGATATATTTTTTTAATCCATTTTATTGCATTTTCAAGATTGTAACCGTAACGTTAATCACTGAGGAATTTTCGAGAAGGTCGTTTCAGGTGGTTCATCAATTTGTACCTAGTTCTTTATTAGCCGATTCTATTGATGGAAGTCCAAAAATTAGTAATTAACATCATTGTGAGATGCTATTCTGCTCATCATTCCGAAGGTTCTCATCAGATCTTCACCAACAATTTATGAGACCAACTCGGGACTCTTACTTTCCAAATTAAAAAAGAATTATCGAAATCGGACTTTATATGCCGGAGTACGGCGTGAACATCTTCTTCTTCTTCTTCAACAGCATGTGTTTGCCCACTGCAGGGCATATGCCTCTCCAACATCTCTCCATGCTTCCCTATCACCAGTCTTCCTGGACCACGCTGTACCAGCATAAGTCTTTATGTCGTCGGACCATCTGGCAGGTGGTCTGCCCACGCTCCTCTTTCCGAGTCTCGGTCTCCACTCTAAGACGTCTTTGCTCCATCTTTCGTCACACCTTCGGCACACATGTCCGGCCCATGCCCACTTTAGCTTGCGGCGTGAACATATTCACATACAAATAATATGCGGGTAGAATTGAGCAGCTCCTCTTTTTTTTAAAGTCGGTTAAAAACAGCCATTATAAAGAATTTCCGTATGTCCAAAGGATCCGGATATATGGACAGACATAGGTATACGGTATTTGAGGAATTTCCTGAAAAAAAAACCGGATATCCGGTTTTTTATTTTCGACCGGATATCCAGTTAATCATGTTTTGATTCCACACAACATATTTCTTCAATACAACATTCAAACTAATTAAGTAATAGCAAAAGAAACACTTTATCCGGATAACCGGACTAAATATCCGGATAAAAAATAGTTTTTGATTGACTTGATTGACATATAGCTTATATGTCAATCGGGGTCTAGAGCTATCTGCATTCCAAATTTGGTCAAAATCGGTTAAGCCGTTTCTGAGATTAGCGGGCACAAAGGCACAGACAAACAGACAAACGGACAAACAGACAACCAGAAAAACAGAGAAATGGGTTCTACTGCGTTAGTAGGTACCCCTCCAATTTATATTTTTTTTATATTTTTCAAAAACAGACACCGCTGAGTTACGATTTTATTATATGTATAGATAAATTACCTACCATACAGCGAAAAAAATCTTCTGTTGTAACTGGTTACGATATTGCAGTTACGAATATGGATGAAGGCGTTTTCATTGTTTTTATAATTATGCATTTTATCAACACCCTACATTCCAGACCTCTTGCTAACGGGTAGACTTTGATAGACAGATACCTATATATATTTCAACAACAAACAATTAATGAGATCATAAACAATTAACTGAAACATAGGGATTGTATTTTAATACGACGATCTGCTCTCCATCGATTGTGCGTGGTGTTTTTGCCGAAGTATTTCCATTAAAATATGTCTATGGAACATAGGGTGTTGATAAAATGCTTACTTAATATGATAAAAGCAATGTGATTACAACCGGAAAAAGTAGTTTAATTTTAATGTCAATTATGATTAGAATATTATACTCACACACAATGTCCTTCTGACAGTACAGGTATTAGATTATAAAGGTTCTCGTTGAATGCACTGTACAGGCCTTTCAGACTGACATCTCCCAGTGAGCATCGAAACGACAATGCCATGGACTTCAGATCTAAGGCTATAGACTGCATATGGAAACTAGGAGCGTTTAGTAGCTCCAATTTCGATAAATTACTGGAACAAAAACTCATCATATTATGATATACTAGCTGACCCGACAGACGTTGTCCTGTCGTTTAGTATAAAAAAATAAAATTCATCAAAATCGGTTTAGCATTTTTTCTTTCATAAGAACCTTCTCCTGACAATAGCAAACACAACAAAAAAAGAATTATCGAAATATGTCTAAAAGTTTAAGTGTGATGCCGTGACCAAGGGAAATAGGGATTGATTTTTATATAATAGAGAAGAAGAAGAAGAAGATAGATAGATAGATTATTAAAAGTAATGTGTTTGCATTGGTGTCTCTACTTTTATCCCAATTTTTATTGTGATGAATGTAAGTGTTTTTATGGGGGAGGCTTTGACAGCGGTTTGTCTTCGTCATCAATCAGCATAAGTTGGTGTCAAACAAGTAGGCTGGTGCAGTCAATAAGAAAAATGGGTTAGAATCACAGGGTGAGATGCAGTACTACTGTCATTTTCTTGTTCAAACCATTTGACCAAATGTCTTTTGGAGTAAGGGCCGCTATCCCTCCAGCAAATTGAGGCAAGTTCAGGGATTAGGTTAGACCCTATAATATCATAAACTGGAATAGAAGTGTTGAGTAGATAATTATCTCTTCTTGTCATCAGAGTCACAAGTGAAGAGTTAATGATTCTTATGCCAAAAAACTCTTTTTGTTTTGCTTATGCTATATACAAAAAGAGTTATGCTGGAAAACTTTATGGGTTTATGTTTATTTCGCGTAAACAAATATATTTGCTTTATGTTGTATGCAGGGGTACAACATCCCAAACTTATTTTGTCTACTGCCCACTTTCAGAATAAATAATTTTTCTACCTACTTTAAACCCTATCATTTGATATAGGAAGGCACAAATCGGAGTATTTAACAAAAACTTGTTTGTGTCTAGTCTGCTTTCATTTTGAAACGGAGCAACTAATTGACTTGATTTTTATTTTATTTATTCAATAAAACAGGACAGATATATGAACTACATGGAGAGAAATGTGTTGTCTAGAATCCAACTAGCTACATCCAGAATCCGATTCTCTGATTGGTTCATTATTGATGTGGCGGTGATTGATATTCATTAGTAAAGGAATGATAAAAATTCACGATTTTAGCATCAAATAATTCAAGATGGAACTAAGTTCATACATAAGTACTTTTTCGAGTTGGTTATAAGTTTAAAATAAATACATAGAGGTAAAAACCTCTTTTTTCATGAAAAGTGGATGCGGTGGTAATGGATTGTAGACAACACAAATATCAAACAGAGTTAATTTGAGTAATCTCTTAATTATTAGTCCTCCTAGATGAAATTACAAACCCCTAAGCCTCTAAACATCACCCTCATTTTAGTTCTGGGTCTGTTACCACCCCCTTTAGGCCGGCAGTGCCCACAAGGGGGCATTATCACTCACTTTGGGAAGCCCTGACCTAAAATATAGACTTTTGCTCACATTTCAGAGCCACGCCATTTACAAAATATGTACCTAGCCGCCCATTGTGCCACCTAGATATTAGTTGTTTAAGTTTTTCTTTAAATTGTTTTTATGTTGGTGTTGCAATAAAGAATTAATCTATCAAACTGGTTGCACTTTAGAATCCTACGTCACGATTTTGGGGGTAGGGAGGGGTGGGGGGGGAGGGGGGATTGTTGTACAGCCCCCCTAACATCTTCCCCCCTTGAGCAGATGCGTAATTTAAAAAATACCATAAATATAATAATAATTTGGAGGTTATAATTTTGCTAAAATTTGAATATGTGAGGGCTCCAGCGCGACGCAAGGGCTGTAGCAGCAGCCCCTCAGCCCTTGCGTGACAAAACGCAGCACCAGACACTCACCTTTGCAGCTTTGGCAGCAGTTTAGTCTTCACAGCATAGTTTTATTTATAGATAGAATTAGGCGCTTTGGCGAGCGCTGCCGCGGCACGCTCGCCAAAGCGCTGAGCGTAATCATGTTCTAACATTAACCTAACCTATCCAAGTCGGGGTGATCCATATATTTTTTTCGAAGTTCAAGTAAAATTGTATGAAATTTTTTTTTTTCATTGCTCAACATAAAACTAGCAATAATGGTTAGCCCTGTTTCTCCTCTATCTCCTACAAGACTTTTTTTATACAAATTCGTGACGTAGGATTCTAAAGTGCACCCTATCAAACTATCTAGCTAGTCCTAGTTATAATAAATAATTATCTCAATGGTTCCAGTTGGGTTAGTTTATAGTTCCAAATAGTTTTTTTAGGAATAGGTATGATTCAAATGTTTAGTAAGGCATATTTTCATTAGAAATGAAATGAAAATATTAGGAGTTGTTTCACTTACACATGCGTGTTTTTAGCGAAGTACGATGTGTCTGGTAAAATGTCCGGTTTAACTTGTTCCCCATTTTTAGTTTGCTGCAATATCACGTTGGTGAAGCTCTAAAAACATTTTGGTGTCATTAATTCGTAGATTCTAATATCGAAAACCTAACATCGCAGATATAAAAGGTAAATATTTACCCTTTTGATAACATCTTGCAAGTTCGGCTGGACTTTTGTCAATAAATCGTCGAGTTCTTTTTCAATATCAACAGTTTCCTCCTCAGTCATTTTGTTAAGCTTTTACACATTAGTTGGTCACTCACTGCAGTAATTTTAACGAGAAATATTTTAGAAATCACAAAAACATTGGCATGGCAGCTGGAAGGAACTTGAAGGCAGAGGCAGAATTGCGAAATCAGCAGGTAACTGTCAACTTTGTCAAAGTCAGAATTTGATGACAACATATTTTTTTATTCTCTTTGGATATGACTTCGCACGCTTAACCATATAGGTATGTCCTTCCGGAAGCGTGCGAAGCTATCTAAACTTGACTTTGGCTATAGCCCACAGAGGTCTAACAAAGTCGATAAAGGTACCATAATTTTATCTTTTTTTATTTTATTTTATTTTATCCATGCCATCGCAGATTACGAGACATGGATTATTCAATGAGGTTTAAAACTGCCATTTGCTCACTTCAGAGGGCGC
This sequence comes from Idaea biselata, assembly GCA_958496205.1. Classification (NCBI taxonomy): domain Eukaryota; kingdom Metazoa; phylum Arthropoda; class Insecta; order Lepidoptera; family Geometridae; genus Idaea; species Idaea biselata. Next base: position 4,000,197 of record OY292395.1, read on the forward strand.
TACTGTAGCACGTCTGACTTTATTTGACACCTTCATAGTTTTTTCGTAAACAAACATGGTTATTTTGAGATAATTTTACAAAATGACGCTTTGTTCAGCTGTGGATTGCAAAAACATAGCAAATCATTTATTCCCCAAAGATGCCAAAAGAAAAAAACAGTGGATAAAAGCTATGAGGAGAAAAATCGACCTAGTAACTATTTAAGGTTATGTGCTCCCCATTTTAAACCTAATGATTTTTTTGAGAGAAATTCCTACACAGGTAAGACGTTTCCTTTCTTAAAACTACTAGTGTAGATACCTACCTATTGATCGAAGGTTATAATAGTTTACTATTGTAACGATAGTCTGTATGAGAATGTATATTCTCTTAGGAATAGACCATTCCTTAGTTTTTACAGTATTTTCCACCTATCATCAATGATCATCGATCAGTGATCATCACAGACGTTTCTCTCATGCCAAGCTTTGTGTAAATTAGGGTCCTTATCTTACCTTATCCACATTTTCTCATTCAATCAGGTGATGAAAATAAATAAAAAGTATTGAGGAAAACAGCAGTTCCTTCTATATTTTCTTTTACCAAAGTAATTACCGAAATAAAGCCAGAAGACGAAAGAAGAAGAAGCAGAAGAAGAGCCAGGAGACAGTGCTTAGATACAGCACCTGGACCTAGCAGAATACAAACCGAAAATAATAAATGCTGCAACTTTAGAGAAAATATTATGAAATGAAGGAAATTTTACTTATAAATTAAAGACATTTTTCGGTTATAATCACATGGTGTTTATTTTATTACTTAAGGCATTGTTTCAACGCTCAACGTTTTGAGACCTTTACATGTCTCTTCTTCAGGATTGACTGAGATGTTTTTGTGATTTGTCATTCTAATGTGTTAAAAAGTTATACTGTGAAACTACTGTCTTATCAAAATCTAAAATTAAAAAAGGTATCAAAACGTTCCTGTGTACACAGACTCTAGCTAGATAGCAAAGTTAGACTAATAGTTATTATTAACTATGCTTAGATCGTGTCCGTCAGCTAGGCCGGACCGGGCAACAGATTTACACCAAACTTTACACAAACAGATGTGCTTACAATGTGCCTACAAACCACTTCCAGCGGCACATTCACAATAACTGACTTCTATAGTGCCATTTCAATCTATTTTCAATAAAACTATGTAAAGTAGTTTCTTCATTTGTGCTTTGCATTGCACATGAAAGTAGGCATAGTTTCCTTCAAAGGCAACACGAAGAGTAACCAAACTTCTGCTTTCATATAACAGACGACCTTTGGGTGGTAGGTACTTGAAACCTCTCCGCAAACTCTTGGATGTGGTGTTTGGACAGCCGAGCGGTGGTAAATTGGTGCTAGCGTTAACATCTCCAAAGTGACTTATATCAGGAAACTCAGGAATTTCGTCATCGAGTTCCTCTTCGACTCCAATAATACTGTTTCTATCGTACGCCTCTAGCCTAAAACAAAAACATAGAAAATTCATGAAAAAATACCCTTGTCAACCATTTGTAAACAAAGACTTATTTTTAATAAAATCATAAAAATTACAAGTCGTACGACCCCGAAAATAAGCACGTATACTTATCTCAACATGTAGGTACTTTTTACAAAAGGGTTTTTACATATTTCCAACATATAAATCAGTACAAAGCCTTTTTGTAAACAAACACTAAAATGCACTTTTTTACTAACCTTTCAATCAAAACAGCTTTTTTTCCGCTAGTAGACGCATTCCTTTTTCTCAGCTCCCCTTTTATTTGGATTATACTCCACGTTGAATACATTTTAATTCATAAAATTGCTAAAGACACATGCAATCACAGTTGAAGTTTGGCGGCATCTGGCCGTGCTATACTAGCGCCACCTGCCTCGACCTTTTAGTTTCTAACCCCATTGATTTATGCGAACTAAAGTGTTAGTATTTTCGACCTACTCTTGTTAAATTAAAAGATATTGAAGTGCCGAATATGATATCTGTGGAACATAGCTGGTCCATTTTGAACGGTCTTCTGACGCAATAAGCGTTTCATTTAGATAGCTATGCCGTCATGTTGGCAAAACTTAAAGATGAAACGCACTATAGTGTCTTTGGATTTTTGGTATAGTGCATTTCATCTTTAAATTCTTATACCGTTATGTTGGTAGCAAAACAAAAAAGTTTTGCCTTAATATCTTGAATGTGCTTTACCCTAAACCTTGGATACGGGAAGATTCGTTTATTCATTCTTTATATACAAATCACCCTTAATTCAAGGTAGCACATTATTTTTTTCGTATTTTTACTTTTATGTTTTGCTACCAACATGACGGCGCATAGGAATTAAAAGATGAAATGCACTCTAAATATCTGAAGGAACCTTCTTAATAATGAGCAGTGGGTCAACCGCGGTTGTATCATCGCATTGCTTTTAACTCGACGCACAAAAGATCTTGCAGAACTCTATAGAGCACTTCTGTAAAGAAACTAGAATCCTAGGATCAAACAGTTTCCGAGATCTAAGCATTTTTAATTCGACAGCTGTCATCCGAAATCAAGATCTCGATGAGCTCAATCACGGACTTTGACTAGTATCCTGTTTGGAACGCGTTGATGGACGTCTGGCCCTGGAGTTATATTTTCGTGAAACCTAGTTATATTGCGTGTATAATTTAATATTGTAGGATTATTTATCAATTTAGTTCCACGAATGATAAGAACTGTAGTAAAAATACAACTACAGTAGTGCGTTTCATCTTTAATTACTAATTACCTATGCCGTTATGTTGACAGCAAGCCAAATACGTGTTGCCTTGTTACCTTGAATGTGCTAACTTGCATTCAGGGAGATTTGTATAAGTATTTTTTTTCTTAAAGCTATTTGATAATCCTTAGGAATGTTATATTAAGTAGGTACTAGCTGCGCCCCAAGGGTTTACCCGCGTAACGTAAGTCTAAATCCGGCGGGATTTACGGGATCAAAAGTACCTATCCTATGTCCTTTTCCTGGTTCTAAGCCAACTCATCAAAAATCTTCACTCAAATCGGTTCAGCCATTCTTGAGTTATAATAATAACCATTTATTTCAGGCTACCAAGGCTCATAAATGCATACCTTATAAGGTATGAATTTATGGGCCTTGGTAGCCTAAAATATAAATATATAAATATTCTAGTCTATAGACTAACATACTTTTTTTATAATAATTGAAATGTGTTAATAAATAGCTTAAGACTATGTTAGTGGCTCGGCGCGGGCGGCACTTCCATAACACTACACTATACAGTCTTAGTGCATCCCTGTGGTATTTGTGGAACCACAGGGATGCACTAAGCGGAAGCGACAGAACACCACGCCCCGTTCGGCCAGAAGTCATGACGCGAGGCAGGTGGCATGTAGGGACTCGCAGCACAAATGCCTTGAAATTGACGTTTCGATGCGACTCCAGCATAATAATATGCACCCTTAGCGTATAGCCCAACTTCTGGCGCACGTACTCGACGATGTTCTTCTCCCCGAGACGGTGTAGTGCAGGCGGGAGATGTAACACAGGAGTGTTCGGCCGAGCAGCACAAACTCCCAGAGTTAAATCTGGTGAAGCTGTACCGCTGCGGTTCTTGCTATAAGGCGACTAGGGAACCTTTAGTTCTCCCGGCTCGGTGGCGGGTAGACTGGTTGGTCCCTAGGAGGGTTGGTGTCAGGCAGGCGGCCGGCCGTAAAAATATTGCCAATTCTATTTGCAGTAATTATGGTCAATGATGGATACCCACCCACTGCTGCGACCTCAAATAATTTGAATGTCAAAATTTAGACTATTTTTCGTTTAGACGAAACTTTGTGCGACCTAAGATTAATTACGAAAACCTTGTTTAGACGACTTATTATTATTGATGACGAAAATGTTGTTGTTTGGAATGTAATTTTAAGAAATCGGGATTGAAACTGAAATCTCGAGGCACAGCTAGGCAGTGTACTTATTTTTCTGACATAATTACTCAGGAACGAATCGCGTCCAACGGCCGCCGAATGTCCTTCCGCGTCGCGTTGAGATCTTGGTTCGCCGCGCCCGCAGCCCCGCTAGTATCTAGCGGGACGACTGGTGCGAGCGAGTTTAGATAGCCGCTTTCTAGTAGTGTATTGTGGCTTAACGGGTTTTAAGCTATTGTATAGCTTTTATCGCGGGCTTTGAGCTTTGAATGAAGAAATTTCGTAACGAAAAAACCTACCTACCATGTTTGGTATGGTACAAAATAAAAAATAATTAAAATTGCATAGAAGTTGATAAAAATGTTATGCAATAGCTTTACCACGGCATGGCAGTCCCCGAGTGCCTCACGTTTTTTTAGTTAAGTTTTAATATTAGTAACAATCCAACTTTAAAAATCAGTTACTTAAAACATTTTAACCACCCTAAAGTTTTGCATTACCGTATAACTGCTTTTTACCATAACCAAGCTAAATAACCGCTCAAAAACATTAGCCACCTTTTAGTATACCTAGTTGTTTAGTTTTAATAAAGAAATTGTAGGTAGAAGAACGTAGGTTGATTTTAATCATAAAACTTCGGGTAGATTAAAAACAAATTCACCGTACGTTCTTAATTTAAATTCGTAGAAGTCTCTCTATTGCCACGACGCGGGTCGGTTCGTGTTCGGCCCCGGAGCGTCGCTTTTCTTTCAAACAATTCGGAAAGATAGTCGAACTACATTCGGGTTGTGTGTTTCGTTTGATCGTCGCGTGTGCCCGTGTATTTAGAACAACAGTCTGTCGGATGCTGGCGAGGAGACCACTTGCGGAACCTCTAGTTTGTACACCAGCACGTGGTAAGAACAGACCGAGACGCGTCGGTAAGCTGGCGAGCCTTAGGCGAGTTCAAATGTCACGGTGTGCATTCCATCGAGAGGAGACTCCAGAAAGTCCAGGTGAGTGGATTCTTTTGCTAGTATCCTGACAGACTATACTTTTCGTTTGACCTTTTGACCGCGGCATACATTTGCTTAGCGAACATTCAATCTGAGTGCATTTTCTAATTCGTTGTCTAATATACAGTCCACTTAATTCATTTTTAATACACTAGTATAAAATGATAACTGTTTATAGGCTGAGTATTTATCGAAAAATAAATATTATATTTCAAAACAATGCCTTTTAATCGAGCATTGTTGCTTAGCCACTTTAAGCTGTGTAATTTTTTTTTGCTCTTTTACCGCTTTTTTCCAAAAAATATTTTCAAAACGGTAAAAGATAGAGAAACCGTTCCTAGCCAATCGATAGGGTTTTTTTTACAAAATGGCCTATAAAACGATTAAAGCGGCTAAGGTCCCTTAGCCGCTTTTAAGATAAAGTACGGCAGATAGGTACATCTCGCTTGCTCTTGCTTTAAACTCAAGGTATTTTACCTCCACTTTTTGTAGCCATGTTAAATAAAAAATACATAATATGTATTTTTTTTTCTAAAAATGATCTAAAACCATAGAGTTATTTAGGTTGAGATCAATGTCTTAAACTACTTTTTTTATATGACATTTTTAGCAAGTAAAGCACGTTACTTTCGCGTTAGCTACCGTAACATAAAAATATCTGTGTTATTCTATGTTACATAGCTATAAAATCCGCGGCCTAACCCATAATTTGCTCAGCGTTTAACTTTTCATATTATAACTAAGATACCTTTTAAGATGGTTTTAAATTCATTTTGCTAATTAAAATTGTTTACTTGTAAAAGCCTCTTTTATTTTATTATCTACAAGTAGGTTGATTACCCTTCTTCGATAATTTTAATTTTATGAGCCTAGGTCTAACTCAACCTACGTGACAAAACATAAAACAAATATACATTCGTTTCTTTGCATTGTAGGTGTAAGCATCTGGTTTGTTGGCTACTGTCAAGTGGTGGGGGGCTGAAAAAATAAAATAAGAATATAATAATTTACTTATTGTATCTCTATGTGTCTATGGAAAATAAATGGTTTAAATGGTTTTAAATGGTTTATAATAATAGAATATAATAAGAATAAAATTTAGATTCTTTTAGCCTTATTAATAAACGTGGAGTAATTTTACTACTTTTTGTTTCTGTCTGTTAACTTTAAAAGTTCACTCACTCACTCATCCGATCTTGCTCCACGTTTATTAATAAGGCTATTTGAGTATTTGCGGAGTATGTCAAAACCTAATACCTAAAAAGTAACGAAATCCTACTTCCTTGTAAGTACCTACCTACTATAGTTTATACTGATCTTCTTTACTATACAAATATTATAAATGCGAAAGTAACTTCTGTCTGTTTGTCTGGGACCTTGGAGAAGGACATAGGCTACTTTTCTTCTTCTTATCTGAGCGACGCGTTCCCGGTCGCATCCCTCTCGATAGCCCGGGGTATCGTAGTCTACTTAGATTTTAAAAGTACTGTGGTACCATAGAGACAAAAGCTAACAAGTGCCGAGGCGCCCCTAACCAGGTAAAGTGTGGTAATTCGCTTCAATAAGTTTGCAAGCGCTGGAAACACAGTCCACGAGCTATCTGAAATTGGCAGTGGCGGGCGATTGCAACACGTGCCCGTTATTGGTATTGATAAGGTTATGGATCAATAACACGGTGCTTTTAAGGCCGCCGGCCATAATATTTATATTTTCGAAAATTGAAATACTATTGTGTAGTGGATTGTATCGACCAGATATATTGTAGTTCCTCGTCATGTAACGTAACGTGCGAGCGTATATGCATACATTTATTTACCCACTAGCAGCGCCTCGCGGTTTCTCTTGTAAGTCCCGCGGGGATATCGGGATAAAAAGTAGCCTATGTTAATCCAGATCTCCAGCTACTTATCTGCATTCCACGCAATCAGTTAAGTAGTTTTTCCGTGATTGAAACACAAACACTCAACATTTAAACTTTCGTATTTCAAAGAAATTGCTTTTAGCGATAAGGTCGCTTTTGTGCAACTTTCTATTTCTGAGCTTTTTGTGTTTCTTTACTTACTGTATTGTAACATTCTGTATTGAACCTTGAATTGCGCAAATAAAGCGTTAATTTATATACTTACCTAATTAATTATCTATCTATCTTATTTCAAAAGAAGTTGATATTATTATAAATGTACTTACAACATTTAGTGATAGAGCCGAGCTGGTTTATGTGGTGATTGACCATACTTGACATGAGCGTTATGGCCTCAGTCTCAATTAGATGCCTGAAGTGTGGTGTAAATTGACTGGCTGCTCCTTCGACGACCATAGATTCCGGCCTGAAATGTAGGCACATAGAAATGTGTCCATTAACGACCGCCGTACTATAAATAGTACACAACTTTACGTTAAGATAAAAGTTATACGTTGCGTTTTTTTTAATCTAGCAACACATTTAACCGATCAGAAATAGTCCATGCAATAAGCAGTTACCTTAAACAAACCACATTTAAAAAACAATATGAGGGTAATCCCCATTTTTGGTAAGTGGTTTGTTTCGTGTCGGCAGGTGAGTACTTATTTATTTTATTTTACAAGGTTTAGCTTTAGAAAGTGTTAAAAAATTGAATTAGTTACTTTATAAAACCATATTCTAATATAAAATGCATAAAAAAGTTGAATTACGATAAAGTTCTACATGCTATAACACATAAAGTGCTGCTGTACTAACTTTGGTACACTGGGCGCTTGAGAGGAGTACAGGAGAAGTACCAGTGAATACATTTTTATTGGTATAATCAGCTTGTTAGGTGTAAATTTTATTCGTATTAGTTATTTATTTATTTTAGGTTTTTTTAATTTATTGTTATTACTTTTCATGTGGCAAGAAAAAACTATATAAAAGTATAAAATGGCTAACCGACGTACTTTTACACAAGAAAAAAACTATTTTGGCTTACAAGAAGCTTTACATGACATTATTAGCCAAGATAGTGATGATGATGCTACTTACGACGTGATTAGGCTGCCACCGAATCTAGACGTTGTCACCGATGAAGAAGAAGGTGGCGACGACGACTTATATCAAAATGAATTACCCCAAGACGTTCCCGGTAATATAGAAGTTGTTCCTCGCAGACATACCACTGCCGTTGAAGATGAATGGAGCAGCGATGACGATGAACCTCTCACAACATTCGCGCCATCTACTTCACGAAGTGTGCCAAAGAGAAGAAGAGTTGACACTAATGCTGAGTTGCCAACTTGGAGAAAATGTGTGCCATTTTACTCCGCGTCTCGGTCTCCATCAGATCAAATGTCTATTGACGAACGTCGGGCTAATGTTTCAGATATCCTAAAAGGTATGACTCCTGTGAATGTATTTGAGTACCTATTTGATGATGACGTTCTAGAGCTTATTGCAACGCAAAGCACAATATATGCTGGGCAAAACAATAGGTACGATAAAGTTTTTACCAAAGAAGAACTCCGTAAATTCTTGGGCATACTTATATTTACGGGATACCATAAGTTACCTAGCGAAAGGTCATATTGGAGCTTAGATGAAGACCTGGGTGTGCCGGTAGTTGCAGAGTGCATGTCAAGAAACAGATTCCTGGAAATAAAAAGGAACCTGCATTTTGCAGATAATACTTTGGCTACTACCTCTGTTGATAAGATGTTCAAATTGCGTCCACTTTGTGAAGTTTTACAAAAAAATATTGTCAATTTGCAATGTTACATGTCGACTTATCGATTGACGAATCAATGGTCAAGTACTATGGACACCATTCAGCCAAACAATTTATAATGGGTAAACCAGTGCGATATGGATATCGTAATTGGGCATTAACCAGTTCCGATGGTTATTGTTATACATTTGATGTATATTGTGGAAAATCTACTGAGGCTACCACTGACCCTCTTGGCTCTCGCGTTGTGAAGACTTTGCTAAACAAAGCGCCAACAAAACCAGAAGAACATGTAGTGTACTTTGACAACTTTTTTACGAATTACGACCTACTTGTCGACCTAAAGGGCCTTGGATATAGAGCTACAGGAACCTTGCGTGAAAACAGAACCAAACGGTGTCCGTTGATCTCGTCAAAGGATATGCGCAAAAAGCCTAGGGCTGACTACGACTACAGATTTGACAAGACAAACGAAGTTCTAATGGTGAGATGGAAGGATAACAACGTATGCACGATTGGGACAAATTTTGATACTTTGGAGCCAATAGGGAAAGTCAAACGATGGTGTACTACGAGGAAACAAAAAGTTGACGTAGACATACCTCACGTGTTCCAAAGTTACAACAAGGGGATGGGTGGAGTAGACCAGATGGACCAGTCGATAGGACTGTACCGAATTGGAGTGAAAGGAAAGAAATGGTGGTGGGTGTTGTTCACTTATATGGTGGACATGACTATTTCAAATGCATGGCGATTGCACTGTATTGCGCACCCAGATGATCGTATGGATCAGCTAGCATTTCGCAGACATATAGCTCGCACATATTTGGGTCACAAAAAGAGTAATAAAACTAGACATCCATCCTCTAGAATTGACGGAGAAGAAAGGAAAAATAATGGCCATAATCCTCAAAAAATACCGAATCAACTTAGATGTGTTGTGTGTTCCAATCGGGTCAAAACATCATGTGACAAGTGCTTGAAAACGCTGTGTTTGGATAGAGGATGCTTTGCTCATTGTACTAAACTTAGTACACCCTTAAAAACACAACTTCCGAATATTTTTTAATTTTTCTTTCTTTATAATGTCTTAATAAAAGTGTGTTAATAACGATAAATAAAGATGGTTTACTAAAATTCTTCTTAGTTTTCATTTGGGCGTTAATGAGTAAAGGAAAAATAGCATTCAAAAATTTCCACTTGCGGCGGCTTGCGGATTTTTACACACAAAAATTAAAAAGAAATTTATAGTAATGGAAAAAGCGACATCTTACGTTAGTAATGATGATCCAGTCATTTTAGTAAGTTCACATCGGAACTCGAGATACCCAGCTGTAAGTCTGTAAATACTTGTATATTGACACCCTAAAGTTGTCTCAAAACCTACTTATGGTAGGGTGTGCGCAACTATGAAATTTCAAGGTCAAAGCACAAAATTACATACAAAATTCTCTACAAATTTTGTTTAAAAAAAATAGGTATTAAGGGGTATTAAGCCGAAAGGGGTTTGTTCTAGAGGTCTAGGCGAACAACTTTTGTTCCACGACTTTTGTTCCACGACGCAGGTGTAAACAACTGGAAAGTTGTTCCTGTAGCGTTAGATAGATGGCGCTTTAACGAGCCTTAATCGTAAACAATCAGAGGAGAATATAGCATTGGAAGTTTTCACGGCAACAGGCGTGGACTTGCGTAGTCTAGTTGGTATAGACGTTGGGGTACTGACCCAAAGACGCGAGTTCAAGCCTCGCCGCAAGTGAAAATTTTTGTATGCTATTTTTCCTTGAAAATAAATTTTCTAAATTAAAAACCGACTTAAAAAAAACATAAAATAACCTCGCCTACGTACAGTGCCACCGACTTATCTGTTATGTAATCTGAAGTCGGGCAGATTTACTGGGTTGGTTGAGTAGGATTATAAGTAGTTTGGCTGCCCGACTTCAGATTACATAACAGATAAGTCGGTGGCACTGTACGTAGGCGAGGTTATTTTATGTTTTTTTAAGTCGGTTTTTTTTTGAAGTCGGTTTTTAATTTTTTAAAATATTTTTTTATTTTATCCTTTTTAGTATAAGTACCTACTTTCAACTACCACTAAAATCATTAAAATTGTATCCATAACTTTAACCATTGAGGAGTTCTGTGATGAGAAGGTGGTTTCAGACGTGGAGACTCTGAAACCATATTCTTATTCATCGGTATCTATTCTTTATGGCCTTATTCCACTGGTGAAAATCACTTTGCTGCACTCTCGAGGTGCAATCCTGTTCATCACTCCGAAGATCCTCATCCGATCTTCACCAATTTTTTATGGGACCAACTGTGATATGATATATCTCCTTTCAAACAAAAAAAGAATTATCCAAATCGGTCCAGGCATCTTCGAGTAATCGGGGAACATACATAAAAAAAAATCCTAAAAGATGCCTAGTTGTTGCACGCATTTCGGTAAGTCGCATACTTATGTGTAGAGTATTCACCTCTGTAATAAAGCCTGTCGTTATGTCCCTCGCTATGCTCGGGAGTTAATTCTAGAGTAGGTTCTAGAGTTCTCGTTACGCTTCATTCAATACGACGCCCTTTATATGTATAAGAGAGGGCTTGTGCTTCGGTGCTTCAACAACTTACAGCGTGTTACAATATACAAAACAACTAATTTTAGAATAATAAAACTTACGAAAAGTCCCGATAAAATGTCATTGTGATTTCGGTTTCGTTTGATTCTTTAGTCATTTCGAGTCTCAGTTTAGCAGCGATATTATTGGTTGTATACACCAGATGTCCAGCGACCTCGCCTTGGTTCGGTATCTTAACAACGAGGGAGTATTCCGCCTGTAACATGAAAATTTTACGGTATGGAAAACATCGTGAGGAACCCGACATGTCCTAGGACTCACCACGGTCCTACGGCATGGGATATTCTCGAATACGGATTAGGTTTCCATAGTGTCTTATATACTGCCTAAGCCCTCTAAGGCCGGCGGCGCCCTCCGGCGCACATTATGAGCATCGGCAAGGAAAGGGATCCTTCGGCATCCCTACATGCAAGCGCACACTATCGGGAACTATGCTTTGGCATGCTGCAACGTTCTTAGGGATTACGAGGCAGGGCAAGCTACCCACACCCGAGTGTTGCCTCGGCGCTGCCGAAGGATGCCGAAATTTCTACTTTATTGCCATGAAGTTAATATAATAATGCTACTTGCCAACTAAAATCCTCAGCCGTGACGATGCTCATAATGTGTGCCGGGCCTAAGAGGAGGCTCTTGCCTAACGAATTAGCGGGTTTTTTATTTCTCTGACCAAAGATACACAGTGATTAAACTACCGGCACTTAAGGTTTAACTTTGTTATGAATTAGTTTCAGGACTTTCTCATAGGTGGCGCTGTAACAGGACTATTTTGTTACAATCAAAGAAAATGCAGGTAGCACGGCTTGTTAAATATATAAATATCGGTCCCATTTGTAGCTTTTAAGAGGAAACTTAGTCTACCTTCTCCTTCTCTATACAAACAAATTTCTCCAATGTCTCTTTATCCAGGGAGGAAACAGTCGACTACGTTTGTAAATTTTGTATGGAGAAATGAGTAGGTATCTAGACTTTCTCCTTAAACTATGATTTACGCAAACATTCACTTCTTTGGGAAAAGAGTGCACGATGTCGAGACACTGATGAGTTTTTAAAATAATTGATAACATTTGAATAAGAAGCGGTATACGGTACGGTTGATTAAAAAATAAAAAATAGGTACCTATTACCTACTCTATTTCAGAATCTTAGATTAACAAAGAAAAAGGTTAAGAAAGAGCTGTCACTTTCAAATAAGTACCTACCTATATGTAAGTGTACTTATGAGATTTCTGCTTACATTTTTGATCTATGATTCTGAAATAGAGTAATTATTAATGGGGTGCCACACGCAAAGCTGTAAGCAGATGGCGCTGGCATCGGATGATCTTTTTTTTTTGATGATGGTCCCCCACCAATGAAAACGCCGAGTGTTTTTTTTCTTTCGGTCTGAGACCGATATGGCCAATTTGGCGCCGAGAGTTGTAAAAAACACCTGTTTGACAGTTCTTAATTCAAACCTAAAATCAGTCGACAAACGCCCTCTGCCGGGATAAAAAGTTAGTGTTCCTCTTCATTAGTGTAAAAGCATGATGATAATATCACAATCTTAGATTAACTTAGTCTCTGTAGTAGAGGCCAGTCCAGTTCTATGGAAAATATCTAGGTACTTACTTAAAATAATGTTTTGATAAATTTTGTTTTTAGCTGTACCTACCTAAAGGTGTTATTTTAATTTACCTTTATTTTACCGAACTCCACCAGCACATCGACAATGCGGAGATTATCTTTTTTCATGCCAGTCGTCTTTGATTTTCTGTGTATTGTTTCGAAGCCATATATACTACCGTCAAACAGTTTCATTTCCTAAAATAAATTAAGTAGGTTTAGGTTTAAAGATATTTATTCTCAAAAAAAGACATTATTGTCTTTTTGTGAGAATAAATATACACTTACAAGTTACAATACCTACATGAGACCCTAATTAAACATGTATTTATAAAACGTTCGTCTAGTCGCAGAAACATAAACGTATTCCTTATAAAATGCAAATAAAAATGAAATGACGAAACCTAACACATACCTACCTACCGTTTATGAGTGCCTAGCTTTTCTACTAATAAAAGTTAGCGTGTAACGTGTAAGCCTGATGTAAGTAAGTAAATGTTTGTTACCTACTTCTTCACGGAAAAAACTTTTTGGTTTTCTTTTTTTTGATTGGGCTACTTGGGCATAGATAAGCAGGATAAACTATTTACTTTATAGCCATTAAGGATATAACCAATATGGTTAATAAAACAACAATCTGAGAACATTACATATTTTACAGTTACAATTTTTCCGGGTCTTAAAATCGCGTATAATATAATCTTTTTGTATACCATTGTAACGGGGGCGGATCGTCTTACATAATTTTTTAACTCCTAACATCGGAGGTCCGAAAATGTTTCACATACCATTTTTAATCATAATGATCATAATTTTTTTAAAACATAAAATTTAAAATACATAATCATTGAAATTCATAATATCACTAATGAATTTCGTTTTTACTATAATTTGTTTTAATAAATTTCTTAATCATAAGTTTTTTATCCATAATTATTCAAAATTATAATGTCTAAATTCATACATTTGTTTCGCCTACTATTGTTATCTTAACGCACGTTGTAGTCGAACTTAGAAAAAAATACACGGAGCACACTGACTCGGATAGGTTAGGTTTATGTTAGAACATGATTGCACGCAGCGCTTTGGCGAGCGAGCGTAGCGAGCGTGCCGCGGCAGCGGTCGCCAAAGCGCCTAATACTATACATAAAAAAGCGTGATGTATCTTAATCATAAGTGTTTTTATGAAGATCGACAGAACACAAGTCAAAAACAATCGAAAATTTCCGTTAGAGTTTGATAATGGGGTAGTTCATAAAATAAGTTTTGTTACAGTTGCCTTTATTAATATAAATAATCTTAGTAACACATTATGAATTATAGCAATATGATCATGAATGTTATGAAGAAAAAAATATCTGAAAAATAAAATTATGATTTTAAAATGTTCTTAGTAGTAACAGTATGAATAAAAAAATTATGATCACTAACTGATAGGAGCTCCGATAGTAGTAATAAAAATGTCCGAATAAAAAAAGTATGAATAGTAAAATTATGAAGAGTGATTATTATGAACACAAATCGATAGTAAGACAAAGAATATGACTTAGAATTTTATGTGAGTCAATATGGACCCCATTGTAACATGGTTGAAATTTAGAAGCTACTCAATTATTTAAGTACGCTTCAAATTTTAAGTGGCGTTTCTGTATTCGGCTGTATGTATGTTAACAAATCGTGTGAATTTAAAAAGTTTTTATGTATTTTACAGTTCACTAAAGTTTTATTTATTTAACTAGGTAAGTCTATCGAAGAATCCACACCATGATCTTTTTCAAACATACTACTCGTTTTCTTACTTACAAATAAACTTTCAAAGAACAATGGCCAAAATTTTTTTGCACTCAAAAACTTTGTTTCATAGGTAACTAAAAAATATTGTAAAATATTTATTTAGGGGGCGTCCATAAATTACGTGAGATGTTTAAGGGGGGGAGGGGTAGAGTCGAATCTCATCTAATCTTACGTTGGTGAGAGGGAGGGTCTCGGCAAATATCACGCAATTTTTTTTTGATTGAAACAAAAAAAAATTCTACTATTTTGGTCCATTTAATCCAGATTGTACACACTGAAAAAAAAAATCTGCTACCGGAGCTGTATTTTACTGCTCCGGCTGCAATTTTTTTTTTTTACAATAACAATCCAACGCGTTTACGTAAGAAACCCACATTTTGAAAAATCTCACGTGAGATTGGAGGATGGGGGAGGGTGTTGAATAAAATCTCACGACATCTCACCAGGGGGGGAGGGAGGGACAGATAATGTCAAAAAACACATCACGTAATTTATGGACGCCCCCTTAGGTACTAACTCTTCCTACTAATCTCCAATTTCTTCTCGTTTCATCTCAACAGACCACTACGAGAGAATTTTAATGACATGATGTGTTAATGCCAAGGTAAGAAAATCATAATTCCTACAACAAAACGTAAAATTAAAATCCCCATATCTTTTTTCCACCGAGTTTAGAAGTGCGTAAAAACCATTTTACATTTTTTTAATGTATGTGGCAACTTTAAAAAAAAAGTTAAATAGAATGATGTATGGGCATTGGCCATTGTTCTTTATAATTAGTAGGATAATTCTTGTTTTATTGTTTCACCTAAGTGACCTATACCTATACCTACTATTTTTTTTAATTTGCTTCCACGTACAGATTTTTATGACTACTTTCTTTTTTTATATGTATAGAATGTATACTTACTACGTCAGGAAATGAAATTAGAGTGAAATTAGGCATTGCTACTTGATAAAGTTTATGTTCAAAGATTCTTTTTTTAATCAAGCCTAGGGCATAAGTGGTAAACTTATTGTATGCCCTCATTCTTTCCGATTCGTAATTTCTGAAATAGTAAAAAAGTAAACGTCTAAAAAAACCGGTCAAGTGCGAGTCGTACTCGCGCACGAAGAGGTCCGTACCACTATCACAATTTTGTACGGAACCCTAAAATGAACACTGGACCGACCCATCCGGGAACGCAATGCGAACGTTAAATTTTATTTACCACTGGCGCCAGTCTAACACTCCACCACTAGAGGGCGCCAGTGGTAAAAATACATCGCGGTATCGTTGCGTTCAAATGTTAAAAATCACGTTTGTTGAACTAGAGTTGAAAATTATGGAGACTTTCGATCTATTACTATTATAAAGCGGAAGAGTTTGTTTGTTTTTTTGTTTGTTTCAACGCGCTAATCTCAGGAACCGCTGGTCCGATTTGAAAAATTATTTCAGTGTTGGATAGTCCATTTATTGAGGAAGGCTATAGGCTACTTTTGATCCCGATACTCCCACGGGTATCGGGACTTACGCGGGTGAAACCGCGGGACGCAGCTAGTAAGAAATAAAGTTTACGAGGTAACTTTCGAGTAACTTTCGTGTAATAGGTATTCCAAATTAAGGTAATCTAAGTAACCTTCAAAAATGATTATTTAACTTAGAAATATGCCAACGGTAGCTTATTTTTAAAGACAATAAGGCAAAAAGGGTTTTCAAAGCAAAAAATAAAAAAAAATATTGATGAGTAGAACATGTACCTACTCGTATGTCGGGTATTTCAAAGCGAAACTGTGCTCGCCGCTTTACGTTTTCGCGCCCGCGATATAAAAAGATGTAACTTCTAGGTATTTATATCGAGGAAAATTGCAGTAAGCCTGTGTCGTACTCCGCTCTATAAGTATGAAGCTATATCTTTCCGTCTGTCGGATTTTTCAAAGGAAAACCACGCGTGCCGCTTTTCGCTCTCCACGCGATAGAAAGAGATGGAACTTTTCGGTATATATCGCGGTAGGTGATAGGTAACTTGACAGAATCTTACCTTCGGTAAGAAAAGCTTCCATGGATTTTTTAAAGATCAAAATACACGATGACACTTACATACACCTTAAAACAGACCACACCTTCAGCTAGGGTTGCCAACCGTACTATAATATATAGTATTGTACTATATTTCAGCACAGCGTACTATACAGGTGAACCATTTAAACGGGCCTTCAGGGGGATATCCTAAACTATAAGAGATAGCGAAAAATGCCGAAAGGAGTTGCGTCCCCGATTTTGACAAAAACTAAAATGGCATTAATAGATTTTGTATTTGGTTATTTCATATTTTTATTAAAAATTATCTTTTTTCTCGATTTACCACAATATGTTTGTTTCCAGGATTTGATCTTTATCAGCAACACTATCGATCGGTACAATAATATAGGATGTTTAATTTTTTTGCAAAAGGCAAGGTTCGATTCCTGGCTAGGGTAACTAATTTTTCAAAAATCTATTAATTCCATTTTAGTTTTTATCAAAATCGGCGACGCAACTTCTTTCAACATTTTTCGCTATCTCTTATTGTTTAGGATATCCCCCTGAAGGCCTGTTTAAATGGTTCACCCTGTATACTTTTGAAAGCACATAGTACGCAAAAATACTAAATTTCTGGCATAATTTGTTCTTTTATAAATTCCACCCTCCTATGAATTTACAGAGGAGTGTTTCCTATGTAGAGGGAAAAAAAGTAAAGCCATAAAACGGTGCTCATAATTTAGAGATTGAATGTCGAGAAACATTTTTTTTTAATTTAAGAAAGAGTGGTTGAAAGTGTGAAAAATGCGTAGGTATGCGGTATTGCAAAAAAAGGTTAAGTGCAAAAAATACGTGTTTTTTTCGAAATATTTTACAAAACACCGCTGAAATGTTTGTACTTTATTTTTTTGGGTCGTAGTATATTTTTTAGTCACAAATACTATATTTTTAGAAAAAACTGTTGGCAACCCTACCTACAGCACACATGCGCGAATTTCATTACTATGTGTGCTGTAAGTGTAGGCTGTTTTAGCTAAAGTGTCATCGTGTAGTTTGACTTTAATTTTAATCGTTTTAGCCTCAGAAAGACAATTTTCATTGATAATAGGTAAGGGGGCGTCCATAAATTACGTGAGGTGTTTTTTGAAATTTTCTGTCCCTCTCTCCCCCCCTGGTGAGATGTCGTGAGATTTTATTCAACCCCCTCCCCCATCCTCCAATCTCACGTGAGATTTTTCAAAATGTGGGTTTTTTTACGTAAACGCGTTGGATTGTTATTGTAAAAAGAAAAAAAAATGCTTCGTGCTTTTATTTACGACTAACAAACTGTACAGTGTGTTCAGTTACTGGAGTAGTAAAATACAGCTCCGGTAGCAGAATTTTTTTTTCAGTGTGTACAATCTGGATTAAATGGACCAAAATAGTATTTTTTTTTTGTTGTTTGCCGAGACCCTCCCTTTCACCAACGTAAGATTAGATGAGATTTGACTCGACCCCCTGCCCCCCCTTAAACATCTCACGTAATTTATGGACGCCTCCTAAGTATAAAGTTTTTTTTAAACTACCAAAATTGTAAACATTCCGGTAAGTTTCCGGAACCTTCGAAAAGGAAAGTTTCTAGGTAGTTTTCATCGCCGAGGGTTCCGTAGCGGGTCAACCACTGGGGAAACTATGGTGATTATGGCGCCTGTATTTTTACAAAATATTTTTAACATTTTACTGCAGATACTTAGGTACTGCAGATACTTAGGTATACTTCATGGATGAGTCGACAATCATGAATTATGTATGACATTTAGGTACATTATGTTTAAAAAATTACAAACTTGATGTGGATGCTATGTTTGAAATGTACGTAACGGACTTACACTAAATCAGCATTGTTTGTCAGATTCAGTTTGTGATAAATATAGTAATCATTGAAGAAGTCTTTGAGCCAATGGTCGAGATCGTTTGTCATTCTGCTTAAGAAAATACCTGAAACAAACCAAAATACGATTGACTTTTAGATATTTTAACTTTTACGATAGAAAAAATACAAACAAAAATATCAACTCACCTATTTCTCTCTGTGGTAATATTATTGGTTTGGTCTGGTTAGAATCCGAATACTGAAAAAGAGGACTTGGTGCATAAGTAGATATCCCTTTTTTTGTTTTTAGCGGACTTTTTGACAAAAAAACTGAAAAGAAAATAAAACAAGTCCAGTAGTCACAGAACATAGCCTTACCTTTTCAATAATGGGTCCCGACTGTTAAAGTCGCTATGTTCTGTGACTACTGGACTTGTTTTATTTTCTTTTCAGTTTTTATTGTGAACCTATATGTTTTTTGAATTTTGAATGTTGTGGTGTTCTTTTGCCTGATCTCAATTATGTAATTATCTGTATTTACAGAGTTCCTAATAGCAATTTTAAATTATTTATTCAAAAATTTTAGAATATTTATTGTCATATTTAAAACAAATAAATTTTTCGTCTATTTATTGTCAGGTTGACCCTAATAAAGCTTACTCTGAATTAATTCATTTGTACAAATTACTGTTTGATCTATGCTTTCCCACTGAGAGATACAAAATTACTTTTAGCAAAAAGCCGAATTGGAGAACTAAAGGCATAATCAAAGCAAGCAAAGAAAAACGCAAACTATATATAAAAAGTAAAAAATCAAATACTATAGAAGATAAAAATAGTATATTATGCAACTAGTGAATAAAAGACGGATTTAGTGCGAGGGCCGTAGATGAATCACGAGCAAGTGAAGGATTCTAACGACTGAATCACGACCGTAGGGAGAGATTCATGATGATTGAATCACGAGCGTAGCGAGGGATTCAAGTGTTAGAATCCTGAGCGACGCCAGTGGTTCATGGCCCTCAATGTAAATCCGTACTTTATTCAAGAGTTGCATACTGTACTTTATACCATGACTACGAGAAAAAAACCGGTCAAGTGCGAGTCGGACTCGCGTCGCGTACGAAGGTTTCCGTACCACTATCACAATTGGGTACAGAACCCTGAAATGAACACTGGACCGGCAACCAATCCGTGAACGCAACGCGTACGTTAAAAATAATTTTACCACTGGCGCCAGTCTCAATTCATCACTAGATGGTAAAAAGTGCTAATGGTAAAAATACATCGCGGTATCGTTGCGTTTTTATGTCAAAATCACGTTGTTGAATGGTCTTTAAATGTTTTTTTTTATCTATTTGTCGTTATAGCGGCTAAAGAAATACATCTACTGTGAAAATTTCAACTGTCTAGCTATCAAAGTTTATGAGATAAAGCCTGGTGACAGACGGACAGAGAGGCGGCAAAGTATTAGTAAAAGTGCTCGGTTTGTCCTTTGGGTATGGAACCCTAAAAAGAATTTGTGTCGAGTATTCTTAGCGCAAGGAGTTTGTATCAAGTTTTTTTTCACGCAAGGAGGTTGTATATGCATTTAGTTAGGTGGACGCCGAGTAAATTGTGTTCTAAATTCAAAATTCAAACAGCGTGAGTTAAAGTCCTTTTTAGGGTTCCGTACCTAAAGGTAAAAACGGGACCCTATTACTGAGACTTCGCTGTCTGTCTGTCTGTCTGTCTGTCCGTCCGTCCGTCCGTCCGTCCGTCCGTCCGTCTGTCCGTCTGTCACCAGGCTGTATCTCATGAACCGTAATAGCTAGAAGGTTGAAATTTTCACAGAAGATGTATTTCGGTTGCCGCTACAACAACAAATACTAAAAACAAAATAAAACAATTATTTAAAAGGGGCTCCCATACAACAAACGTGTTTCAAAAATAACAAGGAGTTTATAACAATGTGAATGTGATGATTGGTCAGGACAAATCGAGTTGGTCATGGAATTCAAAATGGCTGCCCTATCTGTCAAATATACCAGTCTGCCTTACTTACCAAAGAGTTTCTTATAAATAAGTTTCAGATTTTCTTTGTGCCAAGGTTTTTTTTTTTTTTTTATTGATTCGTTCGTTTTATGGGAGTAAGAATCGAAGATAAATATTTCATATTTTCCTATAAAATTTAAAAATTGGTTGTTGTAAACCATTTTAGGGTTCCGTATCCAATTGTGATAGTGGTACGGAACCCTTTGTGCGCGAGTGTCGCACTTGCCCCGTTTTTTTATTCACTGTTTTGCGTGAATAAAATAAGCTTTTAAGAGTGTGAATGGTATAATAAATATAATAGCTATTGCCGTTTAATGAAGAAAGTAATTAAACACAGTAAAAAATATCAAATATAACGTATATAAAAAAGCACTAACAAAAGCAAAGCCACATGGGGTATAATTAAAAATCATGCCACACCTGCTAACTATATACTATATACGTACCTCTATTGACAATTTAAAAATAGATAACGTTGAAATACATGATCCTGCAGTTATATCTCAAAAATTGAATCTTTACTTTTTAGACAATGATTTTAAAACCAGTGCAAAACACAGAAATCTATCCATAGCAATAGTGTAAAAAGTATTTTTTTAGAACCAGTCACAATGACTGGACTAATTAATATAGTTAATCATTTAAAAAACAAAAAAAGTTCAGGCCATGATCAAATTCCAATACAAGTCATAAAATACAGCATCCATTAATTGTTAGACCTTTAGTTAATATTATAAATTTATGTTTATCGTCGGGTGTTTTTCCAGACGAAATGAAAATTGCCATCGTTAAACCACTTTTTAAGAAAGGTTCAAAATCGGACATTAAAAATTATAGACCCATAGCATTGTTGACTAGTTTTTCCAAATTGTTCGAAAAAGTTATTTACAAAAAATTAATGGACTTCTTTGTTTCTAATAATACGATTAATAATTTGCAATTTGGGTTCCAAAAAGGAAAAAATACTTCTTTAGCTATTTTTAAAATGCTCAAACAAGCTTGGACCGATATTAATAATAAGAAAACAGGTATAGCTTTATTCTTAGATTTATCGAAAGCATTCGATTGCGTGGTTCATAGAATACTTTTAGAAAAATTAGAACGTGTTGGTATGCGAGGAATTGCTTTAAATTTATTACAATCTTATTTAAAAGACAGGTCTCAAACTATTGAACTCGATGTTTACAATAAAAAAAACCAAAAATGTCGAAAAAATGTCATCGAATTCTAAAAAGATTGTTATAGGGGTTCCACAAGGAAGTGTTCTTGGGCCTCTCTTGTTCCTCATATAGGTACATAAATGAGCTGCCCTCGGTAACAAAACATCTTACTGTTATGTTTGCAGATGATGCGACAGTGTATATTATCTCACAATTTGACCCATGCTGAATTTGAAATAGAAATAAACAGAACCTTAGAATTAATTATAAATTGGTTAGGAAATATTAATTTAAAAGTTAATGTAAATAAAACTATGTTTATGCAACTTAAAAGCTACAGAGCTAAACCTAAAATTGTAAATGTTATGCACAGTAATTCAAAAATTGTTGAAGTTTCGGAAACTAAATTTCTTGGTATAATTATCGATTGTCACCTTAGCTGGAAAACTCAAATCAAGAAAGTAAATAACATTTTATCTAAATATTGCTTTAGTTTAACAATAATAGTTAATATAACTTCAATAAATGTTGCTAAAACGGCATACTATGGTTATGTCTATCCTCATTTGAGTTATGGTATTATCTTTTGGGGAAATTCTGTTAAT
The DNA here is from genome assembly GCA_958496205.1 of Idaea biselata. NCBI lineage: Eukaryota > Metazoa > Arthropoda > Insecta > Lepidoptera > Geometridae > Idaea > Idaea biselata. The sequence continues at coordinate 4,022,479 of OY292395.1, forward strand.
TTCGAATCCACCTTTATACTACTAAAAAAGATGTATAAAAAAAATCTATAACCTTAAAGACACAGATACCCTACGTAAGATTTTCAAAGATGAAAAGTTTCTAACCCTTATAAGTATTTATATATTGGAAATCTGCTTATTTGTTAAAAACAACAAAGGTTATTTTTTTAGCAAAATCTCAATTAGGTCTGAGAGTCAAAGAGACAAACATAAATATAATATAAGCATACCTCAAGTAAACAATCATACATTTTATAAAAGTTCATATTACACCGCAATAAAAATTTATAATCATTTACCGCTACACATTAAGTTACTAAACGGTGTTATATTCCAAAACAAATTGAAAGCTTGGCTCATATCTAAGGTATTTTATAATCTTACAGAATTTTTCGATAACGACGAAAGGTAATATAAATATTGTTGTTCTACTTTAGATTAAAATTATATTTTAAGGCCCCACTGTCACCTCACCCCATTGCATGCTCGAAATGAGTAAACTGTTGAAACTATTTATATTTTAAGACCTCCAATGTACACAGTTATAGCAATAAAAATATTCTTATTCTCATTCTTATTTATTATTTAAAGTTTTTTTAAGCAAGCGGGTTTTATAATTTTTTTTATTTTTTTTTATTTTGCGCTTTTTAGTCAGCATTAGGTGCAAGACGTGTTATTATATCAATTTTATTGTATTTTAATCGCAATCATTTCATTGAGGGGGTTATTAAGTTGAGGTTTATTCAGTAAGTTGCGGTAATCTAAGATATGGACGACTTCTAACCAACTTTAAACCGTTGTAGATCCCAAATGGTTAAAACCTAACAATAATTTTTGAAAACCTATTCAACGATACCCCACTTGATATAGTCAGTCAACTTTTGTTGTCTTAACTAACTTTAGGTAGTTGTAGATCCCAAATAGTTAAACTAAATGAAAAATGATCAAGGAAACCTAAGAATTATTTTTAAATACCTATTCGACGATACCCCACTCAACATAGTCAGTCAATCTTTCTTTTTAGGGTTCCGTACCTAAAGGTAAAAACGGGACCCTATTACTGAGACTTCGCTGTCTGTCTGTCCGTCCGTCCGTCCGTCTGTCCGTCTGTCCGTCTGTCCGTCTGTCCGTCTGTCCGTCTGTCCGTCTGTCCGTCTGTCCGTCTGTCCGTCTGTCCGTCTGTCCGTCTGTCCGTCTGTCCGTCTGTCCGTCTGTCCGTCTGTCCGTCTGTCCGTCTGTCCGTCTGTCCGTCTGTCCGTCTGTCCGTCAGTCACCAGGCTGTATCTCATGAACCGTAATAGCTATTTCGGTTGCCGCTACAACAACAAATACTAAAAACAAATAAAAACAAATATTTAAGAGGGGCTCCCATACAACAAACGTGTTTCAAAAACATCGAATCGAGTTGGTCATGAAATTCAAAATGGCCGCCATGGCTGGCTGTCAAATACCAGTCTGCCTTCACTTACCAAAGAGTTTCAGATTGTCTTTGTGCCAATTTTTTTTTTTTTCATTTTTTTTAGTGGTGTGGTCGTATGATGGAAGTAAGAATCGAAGCTAAATATGTCACATTTTCCTATCAAATTTTAAAAGTGGTAAACGATTAGGTTCGGTACCCAAATGTGATAGTGGTACGGAACCCTTCGTGCGCGAGTTTCGCACTTGGCCGGGTTTTTACAATATGGCGTCTGGTGGTCGCCATTTTAAATTTTGATATCTGTCATGTCTTTAGTGACACTCCCAGGATTATGACGAATCGTTTGACGAATCATCAAAATCGGTCCATCCGTTTAGCCTCTGGAGCGACACATAGGATAGGAACAAACATACATACATACATAGACTGATAAACACATAACCCTTCTTTGCGTCGCGCAGTAAGGTAAAAAAGGAGGATGTCCTCAATTCGGTTGTGTACTTGTACCTACTATTTATGTATTCTGTAGTTGGGGTTAGTTTTTTGTAACGGGCTAACTCTAACTTCGATAAAAAAAACTTATTTCAATAACACGCCTCTAATGTCAGGTGCATAGTTGCTGATAACGTTATAACATAACGCTAGAAGCATTCTACGCTCGCGCTGAATATAACGTTATAACATAACGCTAGAAGCATTCTACGCTCGCGCTGAATATAACGTTATAACATAACGCTAGAAGCATTCTACGCTCGCGCTGAATAGCAATGGGAAACCTCTACATCAGGAACCAACAAGAGCTGGAGTAACCTCCGTTCTTTTAACCATTTCGCCCAAAGTCCTTCCTTTTATTAGGCTAACGGGGTTTCCGTGTGACGGGAGGATTTTTCCTTGTATATTTTTCTAGTAAGAAGCCTTAGCCTTACAAAGCCTTGAGCAAAAAAAAACATAATAAATATATGACATACCGTGATCAAAACATTATTGTTTTGTAAATTGAGTTCTGAGTTGACTATATCCATAACCAGTCTCTGGTTCTGCAAGCGGAGACGTCCCTCCATTGAATAACTCACTTCTTTCATTAGAATCCTAATAGACACAAAATAATTTAATGTTAATTACAGGAAATAACGCGAATACAAACATATTTTCTGTAAGGTTTTACGATTAAAGTCGAGTCAAGGGAGGGAACAGTCGACTACGTTTATAAAGTTTGTGTTTGGAGAAAAGAGTAGGGAGACTTTCCCCTTTCTCCATCTAGCAGATATAATACTTATTATGTAGTCCAATAAAATATAACCCCTTCGAATAAAATGGTCAAAGTTTTTACAAATAAATTAAACTTCCAAAGGGTTTTGAATTTGCTAGAGTGTGATTTTATTCAACAGATATTTTATCTTTTATTATTGTTAACTATAACAGTTAGGCCCGGCGCACATTATGAGCATCGTCACGACTGAGGATTTTAGTTGGCAAATAGCATTATACATTAACTTCATGGCAAATGGCAATAAAGTAGAAATTTCCATGATTGAGCCGCCTCAAGCATACCGAAGCGGTATTTTTGTTACTACTAAGTACCATCATAGTTCCCGATAGTGTGCGCTTGCATGTAGGGATGCCGAAGGATCCCTTTCCTTGCCGATGCTCATAATGTGCGGCGGGCTTTATAGGGCTAAAAACTGCCCCCTTACTTATAAACGATGATTAACAGATGACTAGGTTGTGTAACGTTTGTTTCTGTCGGTTAACTTCGAAACGTCATGTGACAGTAAAAGACAAACGATACATAGTTTATGCATCACTGACCTCCATGGTACAAGTTGCTGGACAGGCCATAGCGCACTGAATTTTGTGCCTATTTGATCTGCGCCATGTTGCGCTGTAGTCGCGCATTTTCTATTGAAAGTTCCACGGAACTATTAGTACCAAGGACAACATCGCAACATGGCGCTAATCAATAGGCACAAATATCTTATGTCATTTTGTATGGTATACCAATTGCAGCGTACTTGTATAGTTTTATTTCAGTGTTATAAATAAATAAATAAATAAAATAAATTCTGTGAACAACACACAGCGCCATCTAGCCCCGTGGTAAGCGACTAAGCTTTTATTACAATGACTAGACAACGGATATAATACTTATATTTATTTTTCTTTTGTAAATACATACATATTATACATAGAGGGACACCCAGACCAGACACAAATATTTATTTTTAAGCATAAATACTTGCACCCGGCGGGAATCGAACCCGCAACCTTCTGCATTGCAGTCGTACGTTCGCACGACGCCCCACAAAGGTCGTCATATTTATATGCATCTATTAATCATTCTTTATGATAACTAATAAGTAAAGCGTGATTTATGCTAGACCGGGCCGTGTCCGGGCCGGGGCGGGGACGGGAAATTTTTGTATGAAGACAGCTTTTGTTTTGCATGTTGACCGTGTTGCGTCCGTGCTGTCCCCGGCCCGTCCCTACCACTGCTCGGTCTAGCATAAATCATGCTTAAGGGGCTTAACTTTGAACTCACTCTAATTCTCCGAATGTGGCTGCGTGGTGGAGAATCGACGGATCCTTGCCCACAGTAGACCGCTCATAAGCTCCAACAAGATGAAGATCGTTCAGAAACAGATCAGCGTTTAAGGTCATGTCCATCAAGTTATTCTCTAACTTGTTAATGTGAAACACGGTGTTATTACGGAGCTTCATGCGGTGGAAAAAACTAAGAAACAACAAAACATTTCACTATATTATAACAAACGGTAAAAACCTATCCTCCTTACCCATAAACGGTGACTAACTTTATGTAACGTTTGTCTTTTACTGTGACATGAAGTTTCAAAGTGAACAGGCAGTGACAAACGTTACATAAACTTAGTCACCGTTTATAAGTAAGGTATATTATTTGTATAAAAGGCTTTCGTCGTGTAGCCCTGGCCTTGTTACCCCATCTCTTTACGTGGATGTCGAAAAGGCGACTTGGCAAATCTATTTGCAGAAAGTTAGTTAGTCGCTTAGTCGCCTTTTACGACACCTACGGGAAGAGATGGGGTAACCCTATTCTATGTTTCAACTTTCTTATTTCAATTGAGTACCTACTTGTCCCATGAACCGAGTTATTCGGCCAAGTACGAGTAGTAAAAATCCACCGAGTACACCGAATTCCGAGTAAACGAGTATTTGGCGCATCTCTAATAATGGCGGCCACTAGGTAATCATAAATCAAATCAAAGTACCTACAGTGCAAGAAATAAAATGATGGGTTAGGAATTAGGTATAAGGTACCTAACATCTTAAGCTCAAAATACACACACAGGCGACACAGACACTGCAACTTTACCTATAAAGTGTACACCTACAGTACACATGCACGATTTTTTTTATAATGTGTGCTGTATGTGTGGGCTCTATAGGTAAAGTGGCAGTGTCTGTGTAGCCCGTGTATTTTGAGTTTTCTGCATTGGTGTTACCGTAACACCTGTCTGGAAATACCCTGTAGTAGGCATCCCTGTATTTCAGAATCTCAGACCAAAAATGTAAACAAATATCTCATTTATTTTCATTTATTTGAAAGTGACAGCCCTTTATTTACTTTTTCCTTTAAAATTGACAGTTCATTAGTTACAATTTTTTATCTAAGTTTCTGAACAAGGGTTTAGTCGTAAAATAACAATTGTCACGGTTGCTGATTTATTACTTTTACCAACTAAAAGTTAAAAAAACATTTCACGGTATTAAAACCAATTTCCTATTACCTATATAAGAATTTCCAATTACCTACCTACCTATAGCTGTGCCTATAGGTAGGTAAGACTTTTCCAATGTAATTAAATTTATCTGTTTCCAAAATTATTAGTTTGACTAGCAACTATAAATTTTATGTTGATGAAATGAAGACAAAGAACAATGATTTACTAGATGCAAAGAATATCACAATAATAATATTAGAGATCTATAGCAAAAAAATCGTAGTTACAAAAAAATACAGCCAAAAGCAAAAACAGCTTCCATTGTGGTTTGAATAACGAAATAAAGAGCGCGGGCGGCGGGCGTGTTTCAGATATGCCGCGTAGCACTGCCGCGCAGAACGTCTAACTAAACTAGTCGCGCGGGAAATTTGTGTCCCGCGAATGCCACGCGTAGCTGCCGTGCACCTTGTTCGCTGTGTTTAGACACACCTTTACAGTGAAGAAAAACATCGTGAGTATTTGTGAGGAAACTGACATGCATGTCCTTGGTCTTTGAATTTGAAGAGTTTGTTCCTTACGATATGAATGACTCTTTCGGTTGGTATCATAAAATACAGAATGTTTTTTTTCAACATTTCACTGGTTCGATTCCCGCTCAAGCAGGTGATTTTTCAAAAACATTTAACTTGTTTTTGAAAAAGGAATGATTTGTTTCCTTTCAGCAAAACTTGTCAACATCAATACATACTTTCCTTCATCCACGGTCTTTTGTTCCACACTGTATATTTTGCGAAACTTTGCGTGACAGGACAGCTAGGCAACTGAATAAAGCGATAACTACTAGGTAAACTGTGGTGGTACTTACAGTACCGACCCATTCAGATACAATAAGGCGTGACCCCCCAGGTTGAGGCCAGCAGGAATCCTGTCTTCACCTGCTGTGTTGTGCAATGCCCGCACCGCAGCGCCTTTTTTTCCTAATATACTCTATTGATAGACAGAAATGCATTTGTTAAAGGTCTAGCTGTAGCAACATTTTCTGAATATTAAATTTTTATATGTGTTAGTCCAGGTTATAAATTAATCCAACTCCGTTTAACCGTTTTTGCATGATTGGCACCTACTCCACGTTTATTAAGAGCCCTATAGCTGCTAAACTGAAAATTCATGTCGGGTTCATCGAAAATTGTTGATTATTTCATGACGGAATGTTGTTGAACTTTTTATTGTGTAATTGTTTCCGACATTTTAGTGTAGTTTCCAGACAAATATGTCGAAACGTATTGAAGCCTATCGACATTTTAGCAAAAACAGACATTTTTTGTCTAAAATTTGGATAGGCTTTGCACCAATAGGAGGTTTTTGTCTTAAAACTACACCAAAATGTAGGAAACAATGTCACCTACAATCCATACACAAAAAAAAGTTCTACGACATTCCGTCATGAAATAATCAACAATTTTCGATGAGCCCGACAGGGATTTTGAGTTTAGCAGGTATAGGGCTCTTAATAAGGCTACTTAACTTTTACTATTTTAAACGGTGTTTCGACGAGGGGGTATTAAGTCGAAAGGGGGTTGTTCTAGAGGCGAACAACATTTATTCTACGACTTTTGGAAATTCGAACATTTTTTTTCGAAAATTTTAAAGTTGTATCACTCAGCTGTAAAAACACTTACACTCATCATTTGATCATTTAGATCTGACGTAGTCGACGTATCGAAGGATTTTCTAGCTGTCAAATATTTTGCTGTAAACAATATACGAAAATATTAATCCTAGATGTTTCAATATTTTACATACTTTTACATTGCATACTAATTGTTCGAAGATAGATTACCCTCTATTTTGTCCATTATTGAGAAATATTCTGAGACATTGAAATTTATCCAACAGTTTTCGTCTGCTAAAAGTTCTGAAGAAGATTGTGAACCGTTTTCTTTAATTTCTGCAGAAGATTTAGCGTTTTTATCAGAATGTTGAGCGTTTTCTTTAATTGTTTCGACGTCTGAAGTTGTAACGTCTTGTTTTTCGCCGTTCCCTTCAGAAGATTCAATATTTCCTTTAACAGTTTTGGCGTCTCCATCAGGAGATGCATGGACTTCTGGTTCTTCTATAGTTTCTCCAATTTTATTACCAGAGCTTGGTGGTGGTTCTGTAAAATAATAGATGTTAGGTATTGAAATTAAAGACATTTTTCGGTTTGAATCTCGTGGTTTTTATTACTTTTAGCATTGTTACAACGCTCAACGTTTCGAGACCTTTCCAGGTCCTGAAGAAGAGACCTGGAAATGTCTCGAAACGTTGAGCGTTGTAACAATGCTAAAAGTAATAAAAACCACGCGATTCAAACCGAAAAATGTCTTTAATTTCAATACAACATCGCGAAAACAGAAGAAGAATCTATGTTAGGTATTGTCATAAATACAATGTGACATAGAAAAAAGCTATCCCATATAGGGCATGCAATATCGGAAGGTTTTCAATCCCGGGATGATATCGATATTAAGAGTTCAATCCCGGGATCCCGGGATTGATACTGGGATTTTAGATATCGTTAAAAAGGCTAATTTAAGAGGAATTACAACGCCAACGACCTTGAAACTGAAAATACCTGTCGGGCTCATCGAAAATTGTTGATTATTTCATGACGGAATGTCGTAGAACTTTTTTTTGTGTACAGATTGTAGGTGACATTGACGGAGACTCGCCAACTCACAAACTTGGCCCATTAATCAGCTGAGCAAATTACAGCAAGAGAGCAACAGGGACGTGAGAGGCTGAAGGATGGAGATACCCTCCTGGATTTTAAGTCATCACTGGTATTCCAGAGAGCGGGCCAACTCATCACTGACGTGAGGTGTCCATCCTCCGAGCATTTCTGCTCTCGCGACTCCACTCTGACCAGCCAGTGAAGGCAAGCCAGAGGCAGGGGACCGCTTTCTCATCAATGTTCACTCCGAGCAGCCAACTAAGACAAGCCAGAGGTAAGGAACGGTGACTTCCCCCTGGAGCACTCGGGAAGCCGCGGGGTCGCTACTCCCCGACACCTCGCCTCAAGGTGCCCTGCGGACTTAGTTATCTTATCTTCTTACTGGTTATTTCCATGAATCGCATTTATTTAGAGTAAAAAAATAAATAGCTGGTATTTTTGGTTTGTGCGCTAGCAACTCTAGCTGTCACTAGGTTTGGAGCTGATTTCTCGGATTAATCCATTATGCGTGGGCTCTATAGGGTTGGGAGGGTGATTATTACATTTCCGATCTAACCTTCATAAAATTACAATTAGATAGATAGATGAACGCTTTATTTGCACAACATTAAGTATTTATAATACAGTCATACATTAAGTATAAAAACACAAAAGCTTAAATAGAAAATTGCACAAATGGGCGGCCTTATCGCTAAAAGCGATATCTTCCAGGCAACCTGGAAACCTACAATTGGACTTCACATAAGGTAAGTTCGTCCAATTTCCAATTTTATTCCTTTTATCGGAAATGTAATAATTAACAAGTGTATTTTGTTCAGAGTTTACTTGGTTGCATAATGGGTCGTAAATTAAAATCACTTTTAAGAAACAAAAGAGATAGAATAGCTTTTTTAGTTTGTAATTATTATTAAGTTTTTTAATAATAAAAAATATAGTTAAAAAAAGCTTGTAAAAATCGTGAAGATAGAAAAAAAAAACAGTCTCACCGCTTTTAAAATACTGCTTAGTACTATTTTCGACGTTTTGGGGTGTCCCACGACTTATTGAAAAAATAAATATTGATAAAAGTAGAAATATTTTCCTCATCTTTCTTGTACTAAACCAAAAGTGTCGTGATTTTTGCCCGAAGTTGAAAATCAATTAGATTTAATTTTTAAAAATCCGTTGAAATCTAATTGAAATATAATCTTATGTTAGGAATTAAATTGTCAATTGGCGTGAAGTAGCATTATAATTTGATAGAGTGCTTCGTCAACTTTAATTATTGTAAGAATCCAACACTCAACAGCAACAACAGTCATCTAAACAATGGTTTTAGATATTAAATTAAAAATTGTAATAATTGTTTGTCTCATTTTGTTACTAAACAGTTTACCAACTAAGCAAGATAGGAGATATGGTTTAGTCAGGTCAAGAGTCAAGGCGAATTTAAGAACCTCCGACGTGGACGGTAATCATTACCAAGAATAAATTTTTAACAGTAAAAGTAAAGTAAAACGCCGTAAAAGGCGTAAAAGGTTAGGTTCGTAAAAGGCGACTTAGAGACCTGGGGGAGACTAGCCCCTCAGGTCTCTAAGTCGCCTTTTACGACACCCACATGAAGAGATGGGATTAGGGCATGAATCCCGAGATCCCGGGATATCGTAATCCCGGGATCTCGGACGCAAAATTTTGATATTATAATCCCGGGATTGAGTGATCTGATATCGAGATTTGACCAATTTACTATTTGGGTTCAAATTAAGGTTTTCCGCTATATTTTTCCTCATGGAATGATTATATAGAACTATTAAAATTAAACCCAAATTAGTCTACCCCTGAGGAAGAGATCTGTAAAGATTTAGAATCGTAGGGAATTGGTAAAATTTTAAAAATAATAATAGTAACGTGATTCATTGCAATTTTTAAGACAAGTATTTTTTATACAAGCTCGCATGCTAAATTTTACTGCTAACATCATTTTAGTGGTGCGCCTAGAATTTGGCGCGAAAGTTTAGACACTTTCGGGTTTAGGCTATTTTTCCGCCATATTTCCAAAATGATGGGGTGGACGGCCCTCGGGGTAACTTATTTACGTAATGAAACCACTAGAGCAGGGGTTCCCTAACTTATTTGAGCCACGCCCCCCTTCGACCATAAAAAGAAATCCACGCCCCCCCGTCCTACAGTCCAGATTATCAGGTCTGAATAAAAAAATAATAATAACAAAATAAGTGCTCTTATTGCTCATTGAAGTTTTACAAAGCCATACAAAAGGTATTTGGCAAGTAGTACCAAAGATTCTTGACAGGCGTCAATTTCAAATATTTTCATCGGTCATATCGAGCAGTCTGGAATGCATTCTCTCGGCGATCCCGCGTGGCCCGCGCCCCCCTAGTAAGGTCTCTGCGCCCCCCCTGGGGGGTGCGCCCCCCACTTAGGGAATCACAGCACTAGAGTCTTAAATATATTAAATATTTTAGATTTTGCACATTTTTATTGTCTTAAGGGCCCTATACCTGTTAAACTCAAAATCCATGTCGGGCGCATCGAAAATTGTTGATTATTTCATGACGGAATGTCGTAGAACTTTTTTTTGTGTACAGATTGTAGGTGACATTGTTTCCTACATTTTGGTGTAGTTTTAAGACAAGAACCTCCTCCTATTGGTGCAAAGCCTATCCAAATTTTAGACAAAAAATGTCTGATTTGGCTAAAATATCGATAGGCTTCAATACGTTTCGACATATTTGTATGGAAACTGCACTAAAATATCGGAAACAATGTCGCCTACAATCTGTACACAAAAAAAAGTTCTACGACATTCCGTCATGAAATAATCAACAATTTTCGATGCGCCCGACATGGATTTTGAGTTTAGCAGGTATAGGGCCCTTAAGACAATAAAAATGTGTAAAATCTAAAATATTTAATATATTTAAGACTCTAGTGGTTTCATTACGTAAATAAGTTACCCCGAGGGTCGTCCACCCCATCATTTTGGAAATATGGCGGAAAAATAGCCTAAACCCGAAAGTGTCTAAACTTTCGCGCCAAATTCTAGGCGCACCACTAAAATGATGTTAGCAGTGAAATTTAGCATGCGAGCTTGTATAAAAATACTTGTCTTAAAAATTGCAATGAATCACGTTACTTTTATTATTTTTAAAATTTTACCAATTCCCTACGCTTCTAAATCTTTACAGATCTCTTCCTCAGGGGTAGACTAATTTGGGTTTAATTTTAATAGTTCTATATAATCATTCCATGAGGAAAAATATAGCGGAAAACCTTAATTTGAACCCAAATAGTAAATTGGTCAAATCTCGATATCAGATCACTCAATCCCGGGATTATAATATCGAAATTTTGCGTCCGAGATCCCGGGATTACGATATCCCGGGATCTCGGGATTCATGCCCTAATCCCATCTCTTCATGTGGGTGTCGTAAAAGGCGACTTAGAGACCTGGGGGGCTAGTCTCCCCCAGGTCTCTAAGTCGCCTTTTACGAACCTAACCTTTTACGCCTTTTACGGCGTTTTACTTTACTTTCACTGTTAAAAATTTATTCTTGGTAATGCTTACCGTCCACGTCGGAGGTTCTTAAATTCGCCTTGACTCTTGACCTGACTAAACCATATTTCCTATCTTGCTTAGTTGGTAAACTGTTTAGTAACAAAATGAGACAAACAATTATTACAATTTTTAATTTAATATCTAAAACCATTGTTTAGATGACTGTTGTTGCTGTTGAGTGTTGGATTCTTACAATAATTAAAGTTGACGAAGCACTCTATCAAATTATAATGCTACTTCACGCCAATTGACAATTTAATTCCTAACATAAGATTATATTTCAATTAGATTTCAACGGATTTTTAAAAATTAAATCTAATTGGTTTTCAACTTCGGGCAAAAATCACGACACTTTTGGTTTAGTACAAGAAAGATGAGGAAAATATTTCTACTTTTATCAATATTTATTTTTTCAATAAGTCGTGGGACACCCCAAAACGTCGAAAATAGTACTAAGCAGTATTTTAAAAGCGGTGAGACTGTTTTTTTTTTCTATCTTCACGATTTTTACAAGCTTTTTTTAACTATATTTTTTATTATTAAAAAACTTAATAATAATTACAAACTAAAAAAGCCATTCTATCTCTTTTGTTTCTTAAAAGTGCTTTTAATTTACGACCCATTATGCAACCAAGTAAACTCTGAACAAAATACACTTGTTAATTATTACATTTCCGATAAAAGCAATAAAATTGGAAATTGGACGAACTTACCTTATGTGAAGTCCAATTGTAATTTTATGAAGGTTAGATCGGAAATGTAATAATCACCCTCCCAACCCTATAGAGCCCACGCATAATGGATTAATCCGAGAAATCAGCTCCAAACCTAGTGACAGCTAGAGTTGCTAGCGCACAAACCAAAAATACCAGCTATTTATTTTTTTACTCTAAATAAACGCGATTCATGGAAATAACCAGTAAGAAGATAAGATAACTAAGTCCGCCACCTTGAGGCGAGGTGTCGGGGAGTAGCGACCCCGCGGCTTCCCGAGTGCTCCAGGGGGAAGTCACCGTTCCTTACCTCTGGCTTGCCTTCATTGGCTGGTCAGAGTGGAGTCGCGAGAGCAGAAATGCTCGGAGGATGGACACCTCACGTCAGTGATGAGTTGGCCCGCTCTCTGGAATACCAGTGATGACATAAAATCCAGGGAGGTATCTCCATCCTCCAGCCTCTCACGTCTCTGTTGCTCCCTTGCTGTAATTTGCTCAGCTGATTAATGGGCCAAGTTGTGAGTTGGCGAGTCTCCGTCTGCCATTTTTATGTGTTTATTGGACATAGTTACGGCAGACGCCATAATCACCATAGTTCCTTCAGTAGCCAATCCACTACCATCACATCACTATAGCCAATGTTGTTTTCATCCGTAGATTTCTCAATAGTTCTATCCGATCCGGTGGTTGTCCTTGGCTGCATTTTATAGTGCAGACAGGGATAATCGCCGGCTTGGTGTCCACTTCATTGTTTGCGAGTAAAATTGTTATTGAAAAGGGCCTCTACGTGTTGGCTTCGGCTCCACGCACGCCTTCCAAAAGTCCGGGGCTCCATAGCCCCGTGATACTGGACTTATTACAAACTAAATTAAAACACAAACTGACTAAAATAAAACAAACTTAAGATCATACTAGCTTAAAACTTAGGTAAATCTAAATTAATTTTAAATATGGTTGTTTTCAATACAAAAAGTATTACCTATTTAAAAATTAGGCAACTGCGAGTCTTGTCTCGTTTCGTAGTTTCCATATTGACAGAAATAAAAAGTAAAATTTCGAACAGGTTCCATTGAAAAATACATACTAGGTAGTTAGAGTGCGTTTCATCTTTAAATTCCTATGCCGTCATGTTGGTAGCAAAACAAAGAAGTACAAAATACAAAAAAAAATATGTGCTACCTTGAATTTAGGGAGATTAATTGTATATAAAGAATGAATGAACGAATCTGCCTGTATTCAAGGTTTAGGGGATAGCACATTCAAGATATTAAGGCAAGACTTTTTTGTTTTGCTACCAACTTAACAAAACCCTAAACCCTAATTTTAATTTATAATATTATCTGTATCTATGTTAGTCTATAAGGTATATATTTATATGAATAATTATTAAATGTTATCTTCATTTTTATATTGGTATCTCGGTTCTCGGTTATGTTTAATAAGTTTCATAATAATAAATAAATATTGTATTGTATTGTATTGTATGACGGCATAGGTAAATAAAGATGAAACGCACTATAATGGTAATGAATTTTTAATATTGCAATATTTAATAGAAACTCTACATTGCGCGTGGCATCCCCTAATTTTGAATAATACCAAGATCACTCGGGTATGTAGGTACTGGGGGTCCATATTGGCTCACATAAATTCTAAGTCATATTCTTTGTCTTACTATCGATTTGTGTTCATAATAATCACTCTTCATAATTTTGCTATTAATACTTTTTTTATTCAGACATTTTTATTACTACCATCGGAGCTCATAACAGTTAGTGATCATAATTTTTTTATTCATACTGTTACTACCAAGAACATTTTAAAATCACAATTTTATTTTTCAGATTTTTTTTTCTTCATAACATTCATGATCATATACTATAATTCATAATGTGTTACTAAGATTATTTATATTAATAAAGGCAACTGTAACAAAACTTCTTTTATGAACTACCCCATTATCAAACTCTAACGGAAATTTTCGATTGTTTTTGACTTGTGTTCTGTCGATCTTCATAAAAACACTTATGATTAAGATACATTGCGCAGAATTTAGACATTATAATTTTCAATCATTATGGATAAAAAACTTATGATTAAGAAATTTATTAAAACAAATTTTAGTAAAAACTAAATTCATAATAGTAATATTATGAATTTCAATGATTATGTATTTTAAATTTTATGTGTTAAAAAAATTATGAAGAATGATCATTATGATTTAAAATGGTATGTGAAACATTTTCGGAACTCCGATGTTAGGAGTTAAAAATGTATGTAAGACGATCCGCCCCCAGGTACTGGGTATCGCATTGAAAACAACTTGATCCTTTTTTGAGTGAGTAACTATGGTTTGTAAAAAACTTAGCTACTTAAATATATCTACTAAAATACCCATACAATCTTCACTAATTTCTGGTCCACTAAAAATGCATTAAATAGGTAGGCTACTTATTTCGTGTCAGTGTGCCAAGTTGCCAGCGTCATTTCTTTGAATAATTGCACTGGCCAGCCAACGGTTGTGGTAGGTGGTAGCACTGAACGTCTGAGGACTGGCCAGAATGAAAAAAATAAATAAAAAAAACATTGTAAATATTTAGTGTTTTTTTTCTTTTACTCTATATCTTCAACTTCATCTTCAATAATTTGTTTTGAAAATGGTAATTTCATTAAATATACCTAATAGTCCAAGATCCCAGAGCCGGCAGACACCACGTATTTTCTGACGAACGAAATGCGGTCGGCCGGCCCTGGGATCTTACTCTATAAGCAGTTTTTAGGGTTCCGTAGCCAAATGGCAAAAAACGGAACCCTTATAGATTCGTCATGTCTGTCTGTCTGTCTGTCTGTCTGTCCGTTCGTCCGTCTGTCTGTCCGTCCGTATGTCACAGCCACTTTTCTCCGAAACTATAAAAGCTGTACTGTTGAAACTTGGTAAGTAGATGTATTCTGTGAGCCGCATTACGATTTTCATATAAAAATAGAAAAAAATAATTAATTTTTGGGGTTACCCATACTAAGAACTGAAACTCAAAATTTTTTTTTTATTAAACCATTACATGTGGGGTATCTATGGATAGGTCTTCAAAAATGATATTGAGGTTTCTAATACAATTTTTTTTCAAACTGAATATTTTGCGCAAGAGACACTTCCAAAGTGGTAAAATGTTGGTCCCCCCTGTAACTTCTAAAATAATGGAATGATAAAACTAAAAAAAGTATATGATGTATGTACATAACTATGTAAACTTCCAACGAAAATTGGTTTGAACGAGATCTAGTGAGTAGTTTTTTTTAAACGTCATAAATCGTAAACCGCAATTCACCTTTCAAAACAGAATCTGTTGTATAAATAATGGTACGGAACCCTTCGTGCGCGAGTCCGACTCGCACTTGGCCGGTTTTTTAACACCTAGGGTTTTCCTCGCTGTAGTAAGGTAAAAAATTGTGTGTTTCAATCGGCAGCAAAGTTATTTTGCATCTCGTACCCTGAATACGCTCAGGATTCTATATATCTATCCTAGAATTTCAATACAAGTACCTACTCGCACCAAACCCAACTTTGCAATCTTGCATAACAAATATAGACCTAACTATTTCCCGCATATGATTATCTTTCAAACCACTAGATACATTTCTTTAATATATTATTCTAAGTTTTTAATTACATATTTTTTAAGCAGGCGGGTTTATTTATTTTATTTCTGTTAATGAATTCATAATTACAAATTGTTTTTTTTTTCTTTTAGAGACTTACAACATATGCCAGAAGATTTGGAAACAATACAAAAAAAGCTATGATAATAAGCTTGCCTCGGTACGGTTACAGTGATAATTTACTATTTATTTTTGCTTTAACAAACGTGTGTTATTTTAGATTACATTTTTTTTGTATTTTTCTAGGTGTTGCATGGAAGCTATGGGCATCAATCGAGGAACGTCTACATCAAAAGAGCGGAAGACGAACTATTGCTTAGCAAGGGTTATTATCACTCGGATAATCAAGTTCAAATGTAAGAAAACATTTTCAATTAAAAATGTACAGGTAATGGCATCGTCACATGACTGATTGCATTTGCAACGATTCAACCGTAATGATATAACTACACATACATAGATAGATAGATAAAAACTGGGGGCGGATCGTCTTACATAAATTTTTAATTCCTAACATCGGAGGTCCGAAAATGTTTCACAAACCATTTTAAATCATAATGATCATTCTTCATAATTTTTTTAAAACATAAAATTTAAAATACATAATCATTTAAATTCATAATATCACTATTATGAATTTCGTTTTTACTAAAATTTGTTTTTTATCCATAATTATTGAAAATTATAATGTCTAAATTCATACATTTGTTTCGCCTACTATTGTTATCTTATCGCACGTTGTACTCGAACTTGGAAAAAAATACACGGAGCACACCGACTCGGATAGGTTAGGTTATGTTAGAACATGATTACACGCAGCCTAATACTATACATAAAAAAGCGTGATGTATCTTAATCATAAGTGTTTTTATGAAGATTGACAGAACACAAGTCAAAAACAGTTGAAAATTTCCGTTAGAGTTTGATAATGGGGAAGTTCATAAAAGAAGTTTTGTTACAGTTGCCTTTATTAATATAAATAATCTTAGTAACACATTATGAATTATAGCAATATGATCATGAATGTTATGAAGAAAAAAAATCTGAAAAATAAAATTATGATTTTAAAATGTTCTTGGTAGTAATAGTATGAATAAAAAAATTATGATCACTAACTGTTATGAGCTCCGATGGTAGTAATAAAAATGTCTGAATAAAAAAAGTATGAAAAGTAAAATTATGAAGAGTGATTATTATGAACATAAATCGATAGTAAGACAAAGAATATGACTTAGAATTTTATGTAAGCCAATATGGACCCATAAAATTTTTATTATACCAAAAATTTACAAAACACATTACAAAAACGAAAACACTTTTTATTTTTTACCTAAATAAAAAATAAAAAGTGTTAAATGAATATTATTAACTTTTTGTTGATCTTTATTATTTACAGAGTATTTCAAAACATATTACTCGAGCAGTTTCCTTACCTAACCAACCCAAGAATATCATTCGATATCTGTGCCAACGTGCTTTCTTTAGAATCAACGCTAAGTAGAATGATTATCCACGCAGATTACTTCTTATTCAGAAATATGAGTGACATTATTTACTTATTAAAGGAACAGAATTCTACGAAAAGTTCACCGTTTCTTTTTGAACAGGTTAAAAATAATGGACAGCTAGCGTAAGTAACCAGTACCTAATATTATTACATTTTTAAATGGATTTTTAGCAGTTCGATAAATCAAACATGGTTGACTCGGACAAATACTATTTGTATTTGTCCGTATATCTGTATATCGCCTACTTTCAGACGAGCGACGGTCCATTTCCAAACTTTTGGCCTCTCTCTTCAAACACGTTACCTCCCACTGTGCAAAATTCCACACTTAAGCGGTGGGCCATTGAAGTACGGACCGTGCAAACGATGACCGGCATAAAACTCTGCCGACATAACATTACATTTAAATCCTAAAAAAATAAACAACCTACAGCGATAAATTAATAACCTTTACACTTTTACGTCAAAGTACAACAATTCTTTCGTCTCTAGAGTCTATAGCATAACATGAGGGTTTATTAAGTTCTTAAGGGAATTCCTCCTGTAAATAGATTTCTCAATATTTTTACGGACGGTCACTAGCCTGACACTAACCCTCCTAGGGACCAAATAGTTCATCTGCCAGTCTGCCACCGCGCGGGGAGATCTTAAGAGGACAGCCTAAATTCCCTTTCTCCATACAAACGTAGTCGACGTTTTCCTCCCTGGATAAAGACATTAGAGCAAATATGTTTATGCCATAAAACATATATCTGTCATGATAACCATGCCCTACGTTTTGTTTTTCTTTATTTTCTAATTAGAATAAAAATAAAAATTAGTTAAACTGGAATATGAAAAAAAATCAAACGATGATATAAGACTTATGGCATAAACAGATTTTATCTTAATATCTTTATCCAGGGAGGAAACAGTCGACTACGTTTGTGAAGTTTTGTGGAAAAAAGGTAGACTGTCTCCTTAGGATTTGCTAGTCTCCCTCAGATCCCTTAGTCGCCTTTTACGACACCGACGGGAAGAGATGGGGTAACATTATTTTTTGCTGGGGCTACACGACTTTACAAAACTTTACTTTACACGGCTACACGAAATTAGAATGGTTAAATCCCGTTTTCAGAAAACAGGTCGTCGCAAGGATCACTATAATAATATAGACTAGCTGCGTCCCGAGTCCCGAACCCGTGAGAATATCGAGATTAATATTGGCCTATGTTACTTAGGGTGAATGTAGCTTTCTAATGGTGAAAGAATATTTGAAATCGGCACAGTAGTTTTTGAGTTTACCTATTCATTACAAACATAAAGACACACAAACCCAAAATAACAAATCTTTCCTCTTTATAATACCTATTCGCACGCACAGCATACTCGTATGTAGTCTGACTTTTATATTATGTAGGTGCGGAAAATTTCAATGGTATGCAATGATAGTATGATTTTCTCTAACTGACAATCTTTTTGTTCTAGCATAACAGCAGAAAATTGTTTTTTAAGTGGTTCACTGTTCACAATGTTGGATAATGGTAGAGTATATATAGGAATCGATATGATGAAATTGCAAAGATGTCAATTTAGTATTGATGTAAGTTGACGAATAACAAAATATTTGTGTTATTCATTTTCATTACACTTGCTTCAATTTTTAAAACTAACGATTATTTTTTATAGGTTTACACGCCTGGTCAAAAAACGCCTGCTGTTGTAGCGAACTATTTATTTGCACCAGACGGTAAATGTATTTATTTTCCTAGGGCTCTCGAAGTTAGCGTTGCATTTTTGATAAGATTTTACGTCGCTCGATTGCTTATCATTTTCAATAGGACTGAAAAAAAAAAAACGAAAATGTAAAAGTACCTAAGCTGGCTAATTTTTTTTTCATAAACATCTGAAAAAAATCTACAGCTGCATCGTAGAAGCGGGAATATACATCAGCTCCTTGCATGAACTTGTGAACTGATACAAAAAAACATAAAATAAATTTATAGTAGGTACCTACGCCGAATATTTGGAAAATCGAACATTTTATGTTTTTGTCGTGTTTATCAGTCGGTCGGTGCACCACGACTAGGGTATATTAGGTTAATGTTAGAACATGATTACATGCAGACGAGGCAACCGCTGCCAAGGGACGCTCGCTGCGCTCGCTCGCCAAAGCGCCTAATACTATGAATAAAAAAAATTAAATTAAAAATTAAAAAAAACCCCGACTTCAAAAAATCATCCAAGTTAAAACAAAACTAAACTTCAAAACGGCAAAAATAATAAGCCGAAAACAAATTTCATGTCTCTGAGTACCTAGGTATGTGATTACCTTACGTTCCCGCGTCTGGGGACGTGGGAACGTTAGATACTATAAGCACGGGTCGGTTACCATCAACTTCTGTGACACATTCCTGCATGTCTGCCACTTCTGGGATCTTGGACAAGTGATAGGGCACTTCGATATTGCCGTTTTAAGTTTGACAGTTTTCATCCAAAATGAAGATCTTGCAAAGCACTATCACTTATGCTAAGGAAGTAGTGTTCAAGGGTCAATAGTTTCCGAGATATTATCAGTTTAAGTTTGACAGGCTGCCTGGCTGCCATATTTTGTGCCTAATTTTTTCACTAATCGGCAAAAAAACCGGCCAAGTGGGGTTGGGTTTTTTTTTTTGAGTTTCAGTTGTAAGTATGGGGAACACCAAAAATTTACTGTTTTTTTTCTATTTTTGTGAGAAAATTTTAATGCGGTTCACCGAATACATCTACTTACCAAGTTTCAACAGTATAGCTCTTATAGTTTCGGAAAAAAGTGGGTGTGACATACGGACGGACAGACGGACAGACAGACAGACATGACGAATCTATAAGGGTTCCGTTTTTGCCATTTGGCTACGGAACTCTAAAAACCTGTCCTTTTTGACTTGAATTTTTTAAGTGTTTTTACGATATTTTCCTCAGTGTTTTTTCTACCATTTGAGATTCAACATTTTGGGAATAGTTTGTAACTCTCTGTAGCCTCAACTGTTCGATGGATTTTAGCAAATGAGGTGTAATTTGATTCGTAATTACAACGCTAGTGCTATTAGCAATATAAAAAAAAAATCGGTATCTAGACGGGATAATGTAACAGGGTCCAAAAAAATGTTTTCTTCGAACTACATAATCATACATCGAGTATCAAATGAAAAGCTAATTTTTGAAATGTAGGCAAAATGTAGGTTACCTATATTGAATTTCAATAAAAACCCGATTGCAAAAAGTAGGCTACTAACTACTAAGAAGCATTGAAACAAACTCTAGAGGTCTAAAGCAGGCAGGCGGATGCGACCCGCAGGCAGGCGAATTTTTATTGCCCGCTTTAGACTTCTAATTTATACCAACTCATGCGAGCACCTAATGCATAGCCTCCCCTCGACGATGCAGCTGATGACTTTTTCCAGCTCAGTATGCTGTAGGTAAGCTATTGAAGTTGCAGCCGGCGAACTATTCTATTTCACTTTCTTTGCCACTTCCCACAGCCACACCCACTGCTACTTATGGCACTTGTGGCATATGTGGTTGATTGAATATCTCTGATTTGAATTGTAACTTAGAATATACTACTTATATAAATTGACAAATTGTAACTAAATCTAAAATTCCAACACCACTCTTGGTACAATATAGTTGGACTTATTTATAATCTACCTACTGTAACACCTTTTTTAAAACCTATATTGAGGAATAAATGAATTGAAAAATTGAATTGAACTTGGGCAGCTGACGATCAGCGCGGCTCGATTCTCGTAAATAATTACATACCAGTTCGATGACAGAGACAGTGCAGACCGATGACAGACGCAGTGCAGACGCAACACAATTGCAAAGAAAACTTAAAATACACTCTCGTTGTATTCATATGGTAGTTGTAATTACGAGAATCGAGCCGTATAAGATAAGCTTATTAGTCGTATAAGATCGAGTATCGACGTTAATATTAGCCCAGACCAGCCGGGCTTACAATACTTTTGTACCCAACGCACCGGCACCGCCAACGCTACCCCCGGGTTATAATAGTAGGTATATGTACTTTGTCAACATACCTATATTCTGTTTTTTTATTTTATTTCAGAACCGTTTGAGAGAAACATTCTGTTGCAAGCTTTGTGTAAAGAAATAACTCCTACGCTGCAAAGTATCATGAACACACACGTGAACACCTATGAAATATTTGGCAAAGATGTTTTGCGCATTGAGTAAGTCGATAAGGTTAAAATACTATGGGACGTGTTAGCTCTTCATACTTACAAAAAGATAAACATTTTCTCCCATCTCCCCTTAACTATCCTATTCCGGTTTTTTTTAGGGAAACCCTTTCACTTTTGTAATGTCCGTCTGTCTGCAGCTTAGCTCAGAGACATAATACCTAGGTACTAATAAGCTGCATGAGTATACGTATTAAGTCTACATTTATGTTATTAAAACTACTATTATGTTTTTACATTATTTTAGACAACAGCAGAAGAATTTAAGTATTATAGTAGGAAGTCATATAAGCGACATGGTGGGTCAATTTAACAATAAACTTCTTAAGGACCAAACTGAAACAATTAAATTACCCGATTTTACTGTAGAATGGACTGATGGGGTAAAGTTTACAATTATCTATCAATATTTTTAAATCACTGACTTTATTTTTTTATATCACGAAATCTGAGAAACTACAATCTAGGCATGCCTTTTATGAAGTACCTAGATCCTCACTAAGACGGGATTTTGCGAAACTCAACCCATAAGAGGACTAAGTGCCAGAAGTCGGCGGAAATACTAATACTATAAAGGTGAAAGTTTGTGTGTACATGTGTGATTATGATGATGTGTTTGTTACTACTTCATGCAAAAACCCATTATAAACTGATTGCGATTAAGCTCCTACTACTTTTTATACCTACCGAAAGTAAGTAATGCACATACTCTGCCATTATCTATGTTTCTGCAGCACTGCGAAATGCCACAGACAATGGAACCAACCGCACGAAAAGATACCTATTATGAAGCTTTAACCTACCTTATTTTATTTTTATATTAACCTATATTATCCAATTGCTGGGTTTGCCCAGCAGGGAGACCATAGGAGCATGTTAGGGAGACCTTTGGGTCTACCTAACATCCTTCCAAGCAGTCCGGTCCTGGGCCAGGTTTAGCC
Source organism: Idaea biselata (assembly GCA_958496205.1). NCBI lineage: Eukaryota > Metazoa > Arthropoda > Insecta > Lepidoptera > Geometridae > Idaea > Idaea biselata. The sequence goes on from OY292395.1 coordinate 4,044,907, forward strand.
GATCTCCGTCAAATGCATCAAGATCGTCACGCCACCGTCGTCGGGGTCTGCCTCGATTCCGACGTCCGTCTTCAGGCACCCATTGCGTGACGATCCTAGCTCATCGGTCGGGATGCATCCGAATGACGTGACCCGCCCAATCCCACTTAATATTGGCAGTTTTTGTACCTACATCAGCTATCCTGGTCTTTGAGCGCATAGTGGTGTTCCTTACGCGATCGATCCGCTTCACACCGCTTCAAACCTACCTACTTATACATATTATATAAATGATTACTTTCAGTTCAATGGGAATGAAAAAGATTATGGATTTAGCTTATCCGATATAACACTGTCGGGAATAGATTCAGCATACTCCAGTCATATAGGTGGACCGTTTCAAATAATACCAAAGTCTAATCGAATTGCTGAAAGAGTAAAATGGAGTCACGTCGAGGTAAGTTATTCAAAATCAAATTCTATATTTATTTTTTTAACTTTCACTACAGACTAATATCCATTATTACTATTAGAACTACGGGTCTAAATCGTGTCGAAGGTAATTTTAGATTTAATTGACCTCGATGTTTCGGACGGGTTTAACCCGCCGTGATCGCGAGTAGACTGAGGGATAACGATGCACTCTGCTCGTGACCACGGCTGTTATTGTAAACTATTTGTTGCAAGAACTTAAAAACTAAGTATAAGTAATAATACCAAAACTTGTGATATTTTATTACAAAAACTGGAAGTGCCCGCGACTTCGTCCACCTATTTTTTTGAAAATATAATATAGCCTTCTGTTACGAGATCCAAATCCTAAGACCTCGTTCGTATAGAAATGATACTCACATGTCATATTGAAATACCTGTTTACTTCATTACTTAGACATTACTTCAAATGAACTCAAATACAATACTTTTATTTTTTTATAGCCAAATTCCAATAATCTATAACAGTTATCTATTTTGTCAAATACAAGACATTGGTGTCAATTCGAGCAAGCCAAATTCCGACTTAACTTAACTTAAAATTAGTTAAGACGTGTCAAATTACAGATTGCTATTCAGAAAACGCCGACCTAACTTATTATGACAGGACTAAACCAAAATAAGTTAGGTCGAACTAAATTAGGTCAGAAAACGTTTTTAGCTATTCGGAACGACCACAAAACTGTCAAAATAGTAAACGTCGAACTAAAATTAAGTCGCGACTAATTTTGTGTGGACTAAAATTGGTCGTTGAAGTAAATAACAACATTTATCGAATAAATAACGTTACGATTGACAAATTTGTAATTTTGGCTGTAGTACGGGCTGAAAGGTGTTCTGAGTGCCGGCCTTTATGGACAGATTTAGTGAAAACCCTCAGAAAAACGTGTTTTGTTAAATGTTTTTGTTTAGTTTTATTGCAAAAGCAATGACGAAGGGCTTAGATTAAAACGATTAAGAGACTGTTCCAATCTATTCGTATTGCCGGATAACAAATTTAAAAAACTGTTTTGTATACCTACCAAATGACTACGACCTGCTGGACTTTCACAAACTACTCAGTCGTGACACCAATGATCGTCTCAGAGGTCACCACCTCAAATTACGCACCACCATCTGGGACAACAACCCTCACGAACATTTCTTCAGCAACAGAGTGGTCAGAGCGTGGAACAAGCTACCAAAGGACATCATCTCGGCACAGTATCAGCCAGTTCAAGAACAAACTTGACAAATACTTAGCCAATACAGAAACAGACTAAGAATAGCTGGATACAGGCATCTATCAATTGTATCAACTGCCTGCCTGATAAGTAAATAATAATAAAATACCTGTGGCAATATGCCTATTTGCACATACTAGGAGGCAACAATTATTTTCAATAAAAGTCATTTTATATCATTTACAAGTTTTATTCAAAATATATACTAGGTAGGTAGTTAAAATAGAATTTGATTCAGATTTGGCTAGAATTGTCTATACAGTTAAACCAGTTAGGAGTTTACTGTGCCTCTTCAACAAAAATTTCCTCAACTGTGTCTTCCCTCAACGCTTCAGCTAAAACTTGAGCGGCCCGCACCTTAGCACAGGCATTTTCTCTTAATGGCAGTGCAATATCTGCTCAGCTCAGCAGCCTAATATTTTCATTTAATGCTGCTGTCAGGCTATCGGCAACAGGCGGTCTTGGTGGTCTTAGGGCTCGCACCCGCTCAGGCCGGCATATACGGGGGCGGTTGGGCAGCTCAGGTTGTTGTGGCGGTGGTTGATGAACTCATTGAGGATCTTCTAGCTGAGCAGGCACAGCAGGAGGAACTTCAGCAACAGCAGCAGCAGTATGTTCCATTTGGGGTCTGAAATTAACAATAAATAATTTAAGATATACAGCAAAAATATTTAATTATATGTATCACTTGGTTTTTAAAGGAAAACTTACCTGCTCTACAGTCGCAAAACCATACACAGAGGCAGGTCCTACAATTTCCAATATTTTACTGTCCAGATCTGTTAAATCTGGACCTGGAGGACCTCCTCCAGTTCCGCTGATGGAGCCCATACTTTTCGAGCTTTTGTTTTTGTTTTGCTGCGCCAGACATCCCAATTCTAAAAATAAAAGAGTAATGGTAAAAAATTACAACAAAACAAAGGAAATACATTTCATACATAGTTAATCACGAAGTACTTGTAATGACAAACATTGAGCCGAGTAATAATTGGTATTTGGTTTCTTGGTAAAACTGGTACTCGGACAACTTTAATCTTTACATAGTATAAAACAAAGTGACTTCCCTCTCTGTCGTGTCTGTTTGTATTTTCTATGTACGCTTAGATCTTTAAAACTAACCCTTACGCGGGTGAAACCGCAGGGTGCAGAGCTAGTAATTCTATTACTATTATAAAGCGGAAGAGTTTGTTTTTTTGTTTGAATGCGCTAATCTCAGGACCAGCGGTTGCTGGTCCGATTTGAAAAATTCTTTCAGTGTTGGATAGTCCATTTATTGAGGAAGGCTATAGGCTACATTTGATCCCGATAGTCCCACGGGATCGGGACTTACGCGGGTGAAACCGCGGGACGCAGCTAGTTGATTCCATAAACTATGACTTTCAATTGAAAGTAATATCTTAGCAAAAATGTTTTTTCACAGAACCTCATGATTTAAAATTGCATTTTATGCAATACCTACTATATTCAGACCCTCTGTGTGGACCTATTTGCGTCGGTAAGGCTTAAATTTACTAGACTTAATCCATTTAACTTATCTAAACTAATGAATAGAAAGCTTATGAGATTTTTTAGTTTGGTTGAACGCGCTAATCTCAGGAACTTACTGGTCCGAATTGAAAATTTATTTTTGTGTTTGATAGTCCACATATCGAGGAAAATTAAAGGCTAGTAATGATCCTGATATTCTCGCGGAATCGGGACCTGGGCGGGTAAAGCCGCAGGCACTAGCATCGGTAGATAAATAAATCTAATTCCTCTTACGCTATCGAAATAGCAATTAGCATAGGTAAATTACGTCAGAAATAAGACCTACCTTTTGCCAAATGAGCATGAAGCCTCTCCACTCCACAAGCAGTTCCTTTTGCTGCATTCGTTAAGGTCTTATATACATTTTCCGACACAAAACTACAACAAAACTGATTCAGATGAATTACAAACTACAAAAAGTAAACAAATAATCATAGAGAAATCTAGACGAATAAAGTACTACCAACCTCACAGCATAAACCATTCGTTCTCACTTTTTTATCTGTGAATCCAATTTAGTCCGTGTTTAGTCCTGTCATTTTCAAATTCTAAGTTTAGTTTGTGGACAAAACCGAATAGCATACAAACTTAACTTAACTAAAATAAGTCTGTTTTTGGTTAGGTTAGGTTTTAGTCGGTGGTTTGCTCGAATTGACCCCATTATCGTTTTATTTCTCCACAATCTTTTTTTTTTGGGTCTGCCTTTTTTTTATTTTCTCTCGGCCGTCTGGCCAGTAATAGCCACTGTCATAATTATGTTTACTACAAAATCAATCAAATTGTTCATATTAATGAAACCTTGACACTTCCTCAATAAATGGACTATGAAACACTGAAAGAATTTTTCAAATCGGACCAACGATTTCTGCCGATTTTCGTTCGATATCGGTCGGACTCCTAATAGACCAAGATCCCAGAAGTGGCAGACATTACGTATTTTCTGACGGACGAAATGTGGTCGATTGAGTAGTGTTAGTATGTACTAAGAACGCATGCCTACTTGTTAGCCTGCTGCGACGGCCAATTCTGAGATATCAGGTCATCAAGATACATAAGAAAAATAATTACCTTACGTTAATTCTCCAAGCTGATTTTGACGTAGGAGACAGACCGATCCAAGGGGCCAATCATCCCCTTAACCCCCTAATGCCCTCGCGCTCCTAACCAAAGAGGCTTTAAAATTGAGTTTAGGGGGTAATTGGCCACTTGGATCGGTCTGTCTTCTTGTAAAAAGTTTTAAAATAGTTGTCTGGTGGACATAAATAAAAATGGAGCATCAGAATTAACGTAAAGTCGAGTAATTAATTTGGGAGCTTTAAGGCGACTGCAAAGCAATACTGCCGACGGAAAGTGTATGGGAGTATTGGCGACTTATTTTAAGTAGGTACATTACCTAACATATACGTGAAAATCAGCTCGGAGTATTAACGTGAGGTAAGTAATTTTTTTATGTATCTTGATGACCTAATATCTCAGAATTGGCAGTCGCAGCAGGCTACCAAGAAGGCATGCGTTCTTAGTACAAACTAACACTACTCAATCGACCACATTTCGTTCATCAGAAAATACGTGATGTCTGCCACTTCTGGGATCTCACCCTATAAGGCGAGAGGTTGAGTGAGACCACTCTTTGCGGTTGTGCGAAAAAATATTCATTATCATCGACATCGAAAGAAAAATCAGTAGAAATCAGGCTATTTCAATCGCTCGAAGTGTTAGAAGACTTAAAAGCTATTCAAAAAGAGAGCCCCTGGTTCGTATCACAAAGTTCGCTTGTTTGAATAAAGTCAAGAATCCTTTCAATTAGGTAGGTACCTATATAACCTGTATTATGGTCTAATTTTTATATTACCCAAAGGTGCTCGGAACCATTACTCGTCGGGGAATGCACGACGGAGAGTTCAACTTTGCTGCTGACATCTACGATGCAGAAGTAGACATCATACTGGACGTAAATAAATTAGAAGACAAAGCCAATAATGTAACTAATTATGATAATCATAACGTCACAGTAAGGGGATGGAGGTAATTTTTTGGTCCTATCTTTTCGGAAATAACTAGTCTAATCCCTGTAAGTAAATCTGTAATAAAAACAGGGAGGCACAAAGATTCGAATCGGGAATGCCGATTCTCTCATGCAAGCGATGTTTCCGGTTGAACCCGGGAACCGCTTAGCCACAAATTGTTTTTTTTATTTGGGGTTGACGCAGTCGGTAAGTCATCATTAACCATACCTTCTGCAATTAGATTTGGCAATCTTTTTACGACCAGCCGCCTGCCTGACACCAACCCTCTTATGGATCAATCAGAAGCGAGGGTGTGTTCGGGAAGCGAGTTCGACTCAGTTGACCGTTTTTAGGGGTTCCGTAGCCAAATGGCAAAAAACGGAACCCTTATAGATTCGTCATGTCTGTCTGTCTGTCCGTCTGTCCGTCCGTATGTCACAGCCACTTTTCTTCGAAACTATAAGAGCTATACTGCTGAAACTTGGTAAGTAGATGTATTCTGTGAACCGCATTACGATTTTCATACTAAAATAGAAAAAAATAATGATTTTTTGGGGTTCCCCATACTAAGAACTGAAACTCAAAAAATTTTTTTTCATCAAACCTATACATGTGGGGTATCTATGGATAGGTCTTCAAAAATGATATTGAGGTTTCTAATACCATTTATTTCTCAACTGAATAGTTTGCCCGAGAGACGCTTCCAAAGTGGTAAAATGTGTGCCCCCCCCCCCCCCCCCCCCCTGTAACTTCTAAAATAAGAGAATAATAAAACTAAAAAAATATATGATGTACATTACCATGAAAACTTCCAATGAAAATTGGTTTGAACGAGATCTAGCTAGTAACTTTTTTTTAATACGTCATAAACAGTAAACTGCATTTTACCTTTCATTCAATTCAAAAATGTACGGAACCCTTCGTGAGCGAGTCCCACTCGCACTTGGCCAGTTTTTTTGTTGTAAATCTCACTGATGATCACATTAATAAAGTATGCTTTTATTATTTAAGGACTTTGGAATTCTCATGTCCTCGCGTAGAAGAGTTACCGATCGAAGCTATAGTAACAGGATATATCCGTAATGAATTACCAAGTCATGTTGGCCAACTTCTAGTCGACTTTTTCACGGAACCAATACAAGATATAGACAACGATGTAAATGACACCCTATCGAGTGAATCTGATAACCCAGGTCAAACTGATAATCAAGGCGAGATAACTGGCAAGAAAAATGTTGGCTCTAAAATATCGGAAACAAATAAAAAACACAAACTATTGGGTGATATTCAAAGTAAAGATAATAGAGGCCAGCAATCAATCTCGCAACGTAACGAATTACATGTTATAATCGGTTAAATACGCCAACCTTGCCCGTATTGTTCGGTCGAATAAATAAAATCGAAAAAAAAATATTTTTTTCTATGGGAAGGGAACATACATATATTTTTAATTTGTTAGGCGTTTTACGATCATATGGTTCACTAGCTGCGCCCCGCGGTTTCACCCGCGTAAGTCCCGATCCCGTGGGACTATCGGGATAAAAGATAGGCTATGTGTTATTCTAGGTCTGTAGCTATCTTTGTACCAAGTTTCATGGTAATCAGTTTAGCGGTTTTTACGTGATTGAGTAACAAACACCCACACTTACATACCCACAAACTTTCAGCTTTATAATATTAGTAGTATGTTATTTAGGTTAATTAGCTTCATATAAATCCAAGTTCTTCATCTTGGGGCACGACGGAGTAAAACCGATAATTTGAGTTTTATATCTATACTAATATTATAAGAGGAAAGATTTGTATTTTTGTGTGTGTGGGTGTGTTTGTCTGTATGTTTGTTATGAATAAACTCAAAAACTACTGGACCAATCTTCGATCATATATAAACTACATAGATGCACGGTCGCCGCTCTCGAAATGGAGCCGTCAAAACAAGGCATATTTCAGCCGGTTACAGCGAAACAAGGCATATCGCTGTCAGTCGTGCATAAGTGTTTTACAACCTTATTGCCCATAGATTAAGGTTTACATTAAATTGTACTATGTCCGTATAAGTAAGCGTTGAAGTAGTGCCATTTTTTGATTTCAATTTTGTATGGGACCGTGTATCTATAGTTTATACATGATCGAAGGGACCAATTTCAAAAATTCTTTTACCATTTCACCAAGCTACAATCAACCTGAGTAACATAGGCTACTTTTGATACAGATATTCCCACGGGATCGGGACTTACGCAGGTGAAACCGCGGGATGCAACTAGTATACTATACAATATAACTGGAGACTGAAGATTTCGGGTAGACACTTATACTTTATAGCTGTGCCCGCAACCACGTCCCTGTTGCTCGAATACCTACCTACAGCTGTGCATAAAACCACACTTATACGGTCGCCCATAGAAGTACAGATCAGTGCTTCGCTGGGCATCAGTGTGGTTTTTTGCACAGCGGTAGGTGTTCCGTCCACTACTTATCGAAGTACAGATATTGCCCGGCGCAGTGCTTCGCTGGGCGACCGTATAAGTGTGGTTTTTTGCACAGCGGTAGGTGTTCCGTCAACTACTTATCGAAGTACAGATATTGCAAGGCGCTACCGCGCCTGACAGCATCAGTGCTTCGCTGGGCAACCGTATAAGTGTGGTTTTTTTCACAGCAGTAGGTGTTCCGTCCACTACTTATCGTATAAAATATTAATATCTATATCCATTAATTATATATAATTATATTATTAGGAGGATGAAGGTTACGCAGTAGTATTATTCATATTGGTGTTCCTACTTTAAAAAGTCATGTTGTGGTAAGCCTGGGGAATCAAAACTATGTAAGAAAAACTTGTTCAGCGTCGTCATGCTGTGAAAGTAACTGAAGTAGACTAGGCGGGCCGTCTCAACATCTGTGTATTCCCGGATTTTTTTTTCTGCATAAGCTGCGGAACTAAGCCTTTTGGACAGAGCTTCCACGTGTGGGCCCCATTGAAGCTTAGCGTCTAAAGTTATACCCAGAAAGACAGCTTTATCGACTATTTCGATCTCCTCATTATCAATTTTTACAGTGGTTTAAACTTGTTTTACATTTGGTAGTGTGAATCGAATACATTTAGTTTTAGATCCATTTAGTAGCATATTATTAACATTAAACCAATATACTAATCTAGAGAGAGCTTTGTTCACGTCGTCAATATTAGATTGTCGTCATTTTACCTTAAAATACCAATGAGGTATCATCTGCAAACAATACTATCCCATGATTTTCCTTTACGAGGAAAGGTAAGTCGTTAATATTATACTAGAAATAAAAAAGATCCCAAAATAGATCCTTGAGGAACTCCTAAAGTTACAGGTGATCCAGGGGAACGTTTACCGTTAATGTCGACACACTGAATCATATCACTCAGGTAAGAAGAAAGAAGATCCAATGCGCCCGCGCCGTCCCCGATACCGTAGTGTCGTAGCTTCATGATCAAAGTATCATGTCGAACACAATCGAACGCTTTGGAGAGGTCACAGAATACGCCATATGCATCATGCGACTCCTCCCAAGCATCAAATATGTTTTCAATTAATGCAATGCCCGCATCAGTAGTCGAGCGACCCTTACTAAAACCGAACTGTTTGTTGTGTAAAATATTGTTGTCATCAAAATGCTTTATTTTGCTTAATGTAGGTAGTACTGATATGGGTCTAAAATTAGAGGGGTCCGATGTACTACCGGATTTAAATAATGGAATAACTTTAGTTTTTAGTACAAGTATTGAAAATTCGAAGTAGTTTTCGAAAATTTTGAGTTTAAAGTTTGCATGAAAATCAGCTGTTTTTTAGAGTTTGAGGTCTTAAGATGTCCTTTTATTTAGTTTGGACCACTACAATCTAAATATTAATTTCCTTTTTTTTACAAAACAGCTGTTTTTTAGTGAAACAACTTTAAAATTTGTCGAAAAACAAGTTCGAATTTCCAAAAGTCTTACAATAAAAGTTGTTCGCCTAGACTTCTAGAACAACCTCCTTTAGGCTTAATACCCCCTGGTCGAAACACCCTGTACATATAGATGGATTACCCATATAATTAATTTAAAATATTACAATTTAAAACGATTTTTTTTTCGACTTTTATGGCGGGCAAAATTATCTAGGTTTCTTGCCAACATTGCCCACGCCTATTTTTTGACGAATTCGAAGTCTTATTCATACGTAATTTGGATATCATCCAGAAAAATATGCAAACTAGGCCTAGGCTTCAAAGTTTTGTTTGTAGGGTAAGCAGTTTTGCAATAAAACCAGTGGACAATGTTACCTATCGATTATTGCTCTTTTCCATACAACGCCTAACAAACTGTTGTAATTCTCTAGGGATGTGTCCGTTATGTATGAGTCTTGAATCAATAGACTCATTGAGTTTGAGAAACTAAGTGGGTACCCTGTTCTTCTTAAAAATTAGAACGTATAAACTATATTTTCCAAATTACACAGTGGCTGATGTTTGTCTTTGCTTAGTTTGTTTCAAGAAAAAAATCTAAATGTTATTATATTTGTAAGGCAGATATTGAAATCAGACATTAACATGTAAAAATTATCGTCGATTATACGTAAAAAATCGATAAATTTGAGAACCTCATTTTTTGTGTCGGTTAAAATGAAATTTTGACAACAGCTTAGCGTATCTTTGCCCACCGCCATAACTATTGTATTTTAAGGTTAAGAACACTGAAACCATGTTTAAAATGCTTTTTTGGTATTCTATAACATACAATAAAATCAACTCTAACGTACGTAAAATTCACTTCGAAATGTTTGAAAAATTTGCCCTCAAAAAACACATCACATTCGACTTTTGGAAATTCGAACTTGTTTTTTTCTATTTTAACGGATTTGTTTAGAAACTGCTTTTTGGGCAATGGTTTGGTGGTTGGCAAAGTTGGCAAGTTCACTGAAATGAAACTATAGAAGTACGCTGGAATTGCTATACCATACAAAATGGCATTAGATCTTTGTGCCGATTTGATTTGCGCCATGGGCGCAGATCAAATAGGCACAAAATTCAGTGAGAGACCTCCTGTCCATCAAACTCAGTGATCGCCATTTTTTTTCTCGTCCAGCCAGAGAGAATATAATTATGGTGGGCACAGCACACTGCTCCTTATTATTTTTGTTCTAAATATATTGTTTTTTCCTTATGTTCTATTGTTTGTTTTCTTTCTTTAAGAGGATAGTCTCCATTCTCTTTCTCCATACAAACGTAGTTTAAATTTTCCTCCCTGGATAAAGACATTAGAGCAAATATCTTTATGCCATAAAACTTATATCTGTCATGACTATGCATCTACTTTTTTATTTTTTTCATTTTATTATTTTTTATTATTATTTTAATTAGAAAAAAAAAGGTAGATGCATTGTCATGACATGACAGATATAGATTTTATGGCATAAACATATTTGCTCTAATGTCTTTATCCAGAGAGGAAAATTTAAACTACGTTTGTATGGAGAATGAGAATGGAGACTATCCTCTTAATTGTATATTTTTTTATATATTTTGTGCCGTGTTTTTTGTCAATAAAATGTTTCTTTTCTATTCTATTTTTTATATAACTGGGCAGATAAAAAAAATCGTAAAAATTAAAAACAGAAAGTTTAACTTACAGAAATGGTTTGAGATGGAGGATAATTTTCTTGGCATAATCAATCAGGTAGGTATGATAAGGAAAGCTGTCTTAATAGGTACCAGTAATATTTGGTCATTTCTAGATATTGGCAGTTTGTAATTAAGAAAACATTTTTTTTGGTGCATTAAAAAAATATTTTACCAGAAGTAAAAATAAAATTAATGTTATACTACAATTAAATACTTATTTCCAACTGAACATATCTATAAATTAATGATTAACTTATTGAAAGAAGAATATTTCGTCTTTAATGAATTCAAAGAATACCTATGTTTCTTAAACGAATGATGTTTAGTTTAATTTAATGTAATCATATTTTACTTTGAGTAAACCCTTCTGGTCTGTTCAAAAATGTTATGTATTTTGTTTCAAATACATAAAATTTCATAGAAAAATAAAAATATTGAGCCTGGTGACAGACGGACAGACAGCGAATCGATCTCAGTAATAGGGACCCGTTTTTACCCTTTGGGTACGGAACTTTAAAAATTAGCAAAATTAGTTTGCTCGGGAGCTCCACAGCTCTATCTATTGTAACAAAACTTACAATAAAAGAAGAGAGGACAAAGAATCTCTTATTCGACGCAAATAAAAATAGGAAAAGCAAAAGAAAAAGAATTTACAGTTTTTAAAATTCATGTGTGTGTTTTTGTTTATCTGTTAACTTATTCATTGAAAATCTACTAAACCGGTTGTGGTATTTTTTAAATCGAAATCAACTAAGAAGCCCGAAACCCCTAAAATTACAATATCAAATGTTTTAAATACACTAATGATGTAACATCGAAGTATGGAACCCCTAAGTTTGCAATTTCTAACATTCAGATTCCCTAATGGTTCAAAATATCAACAATCATAATCTATAAGTATGACGGCGCCGCCGATGTAAAGCATCAGGTTGATGGACTGTCACAGTCATCAGTCAACCTAGCGAAGCGTCATCGACGATGGTTGTTCGGGGCTGCCATCTTGTCATATTCTGTGATGGAGAAGGAGAGCGTGCACCACGCACTTGACGAATCGCTTTGTATTTCCGCCATCACGTCTTTCCTAACATAATTGAGTTGATTCCTACTTAGTAACCATTATAAATTAAGCGATGTAATAGTTATTTTGTGAATATAGACAGCAATTGTTAATAAAACTACGATGATTGTAAATGGACACCATTATTTTATATCCCGCGCCCATCTACCTACTTAGTTCTACTGTATGAGTTCTGATGAAGGCCATCCAAGGCCATCCTGGCTCTTCATCAGAAGTGGGATCGAATCCAGCCCAAAACGGGCTGAGGGCCAAACAACCAAACTGGATGCTGAAAAACGAATGTCAAAAACGTCGAGAAGATTCCGGATTTACGTTTCAAGAAAATTCGTCGAGATCATCACGCGCGTTGGTGAACGTGACCTCTGTGACCTGCTACATGTATGGACAAAAAGGGAATGTGTCAACTAACTGCCCAGAGAGGAGAAACGGTGGGAAAGCTACAGTCAAAGACGTACTTTGGAAACATATTCTGGTGGGTCTGCCCCATTTTATTTGATAGTGGTTCGTCATGTTCCCTAGTGAAAGAGAGCTATCCTAACAAACTCTTGGGTATACCGTACCTACAATGTATTAAGCAAATTCAGAGCAAGGAGCAATACCGATGTTTCTTGGCAATCATGTGTAGTCGCTAGACGAAATGTGTCGTCCAATCCAGACCTGTAGGGTTGGCTTGTCTCTGTAGACGAAATGCGTCGTCCAAGCTAGACCTAAGGGTTGGTTTGTCTCTGTTGATGAAATGTGTCCAAGCCACAGCTGGAAGGTTCGCTTGTTTAAGTAATTGGTACTGATTTTGCGCTGATAAAGATGAAGATGTTAAAGGTAGTCAGGATGAACGAGCGGATTGTGCATTGATCATAGATTGCTGTTTCAGATAAATCGCCCGAGGACGGTCGAAAGTCAGTCCGGCCGTGACGGCGCCGCCGATGTAAAGCATCAGGTTGATGGACTGTCACAGTCATCAGTCAACCTAGCGAAGCGTCATCGACGATGGTTGTTCGGGGCTGCCATCTTGTCATATTCTGTGATGGAGACGGAGACCGTGCACCACGCACTTGGCGAATCGCTTTGTATTTCCGCCATCACGTCTTTCCTAACATAATTGAGTTGATTCCTACTTAGTAACCATTATAAATTAAGCGATGTAATAGTTATTTTGTGAATATAGACAGCAATTGTTAATAAAACTACGATGATTGTAAATGGACACCATTATTTTATATCCCGCGCCCATCTACCTACTTAGTTCTACTGTATGAGTTCTGATGAAGGCCATCCAAGGCCATCCTGGCTCTTCAAGTAAATAATATCGATGTTTACAACATTGAAAGTCATAACATAAATACTAAAAACAACATAGACAGGAAAAATGTGGGTAGATAGTATTATGATGTTGCGGTTTTGTGTATTTGATAGTGTCAATGTTAAATATTAGTTAGTTTCTGATATTGCAACTAATAGATGGTGTTAAAAATGACAGAATATAGTATCCATATTGTTATGTGATAAAATTGTTTCGTTGTGTTAATTAGTTTTCAAGAAATAAAAGATCAGATTACTAGAAAAAGTGTTTTCATAATTAAGTAGGTAACTTAGGTATTTAGTCACTTATTTGGCAAAGTAATAAATAAAATACACATTTTATTAATATTATACCCTTTTTTTAAAAGGCATTATAAAAACTCAAATACGGAGCACCCCGACTAGGATAGATTAGGTTAATGTTAGAACATGATTACACGCAGCGCTTTGGCGAGCGAGCGTAGCGAGCGTGCCGCGGCAGCGGTCGCCAAAGCGCCAAAACTATAAATAAAAACATTATTTAGCATAATGTTTATTTAATTTTATACAGTGTGATTTTTATACATCACGCCTTTTTTATTTACAGAATAAGGCACTTTGGCGACCGGTGCCGCGGCACGCTCGCTTCGCTCGCTCGCCAAAGCGCTGCGTGTAATCATGTTCTAACATTAACCTAACCTAACCAAGTCGGGGTGCTCCGTATAGTTTTTTTCGTGGTTTAGACAGCTAGCTACTTAGATTTTAGATAAAACATGTGTTGGTATTGTAAATTTAATTTAAATGTACTTCGATAAAATGTCCATTCGATATTTTAAAACTTTCATTGTTTTGAAATTAGAGCAACCAACCGTTTGCTATTGTGATTTTAGGGGTTTTGACCGTCGGGATGTTAACTGTTGATATTTTAATTTTCGATATTCGAATACGTACCAGCGCGATCGCATACTGAGTCAGCGGACCGCCCGGCGCGCCCGTCATATCCCCCGAGGTTTCCAGTGGTTCGAGACAAGCGCGGGTGAAATCGCAGTTTGCAGCTAGTAAGTACATACTAGGGCATGCAACCCGGTTTTTTCGTGTTTTTCTTTTCTTCATACGGCAACACTGAATATTGTACATACTAAGTGACTTAGTTTTGTTTAGTTAGTTTAGTTTTTAAATACTGTGTGTTTCCGCAACCAGCCCTATAACTGGGCCTTTTTGCGTGTCTTTAAGCTGTAGGTTTCTTCACGATGTTTTTCTTCACCGTAAGAGCGATTCAAATAGCACACATATTTTTTTCTTAAAGAAAAAGACACTGGTGCGCGGTCGGCCAGGATTCGGAACCACGACCTTCGGAATGAAAGTCGTGGTATCTAGCACAAGACCAACACCGCTCTACAAATGACTTACCGTTGCCGTGTGCGGCACAGGCACAAGGTATCTATATCATTGATGTGTTTAACCTTTCCATCTTGGAAAAAAAAGGTCATACATGCAAGTACATCCGGTGCGCGGTGCAATGTAATGCATCGCGCGCAATGCCTCGACGCAACAAGGGATGTTCGTTCACTTTTTTATTTTTTCGATTTATCCTTTTGTAAGGTATTTAGTTTTAGTATAGTGAAGTTAGGGTCATCGATCTATATTTCAAATTACACTATATTCTTTGCCTGTACCTACTCCTACTCTCCTAACTGTACACTTCTACGTATTTAAGACTTTGTCCTGGGGAGACACCACGGGTAGACACATATCGGGGCAACGAATGCGACCGAGCGATTTTCAGCGTTTCGGAAGTAGGTAAGCGTACGTTTAAATTTATATAGGTAGGTACCTACTTAGATGAAGCTATGAATGAATTCATAAATTCTAGCAATCATTTCTTAATATCACTTGTCTCAAATACTTAATTCTGTAAGAATTAACAATTAGTACGTAAATACTTATATTTCGATTAACAGAACACATTTCATACAGATACATCTGTAACACTATAAACTAATTTGTCTTCATCGACGACTTCAACAGTGAAATCTTCAGTTGGAGGAGTTGGAGTTATGCCCCAATGGCTGTATGGATAATTTCTGAAATGAAATGAAAAAAGTAAATTTTTTTTTAAATCATCTTTTCAGTGTTATGACGTACTTTGCTGACTGAGCAAAAGCCACCGAGTTAAAATAAAGAAAAAAAATATTTATCGAGCGAGGTTCGGTTCGGTCCTAATTTACCAGAACTGTTTCCGCAAGACCTACTTGAGGTCTACTCTTTTTGCATCGGAAGACCACGGCAGATCTGCCGTGGTACAGTTGCACCATACAAAATTAAGAATATCCATATTTATTTTGTATGTTGGAGTTCTGTTTGAGACGCCTTGGTGAACACGTGGTCCTGAATTTTCATGAAACGAAGTTTTATTTTACTTTTGATCTATTTTAATTATGTACTCATAAATTTGAAAAGACTGCTCAGCTGCGATAATGAGCAATGCAATTAATGAGCAATCTTTTCAAATTTATGAGTAGGTTAAAAAAAGAGTAAAATTTTAAATAAATTCCGTTAAAAATTGGTATTTAAGTTGGTAATTTGTAACAACTTTTTCCAAATTGCAATCACATTGCGCGTGGTTCGACGAGGCACGCACTTGACTAGGTTTTTTTTATACAGGCTTTTTCGCGCTATGTGACCGTTGGGTGTTAAAGTGACATCGCTCCGATCGCGGTGGGAACGCAGCTTCAGAGTTTGGTTAAAACTTAAAAAAAAAAACTTACCGTTCAGGATCATGGTCACCAACATTGATCTTTATATCTGGAGCTTTATTATTAGGGGTTTTACTATGTTCTTCAGTTTTCCTTTGGTGATTATAATCATCACCATAGTCGACGTTTACTGTGGGAGAGCGAGTTGGGGCGTAGTCGGTCAAACCTATCGGTCTGAAGTCTCTCATGATTTCTGTCCTGCCTGGTATGACAGCAGTTGGTAAGCCCAGGTTTGGTGGTACGGAAACGATACGAGGTGATACCTCCGAATCTGTCCTGTGTGGTATATAATATGTTGACGACATTTGTGACTGCAAAATAAAATAAAATACATCAAAATATAACGTAAAATATATGGATTTGTGGGCGTCCGCCACAGATTAGTATTAACAGAGCAGCTTTTTTCCTACACATTCTAATTTTCGCCGGAAATAACAGTGAATTTCTTCGTTTGGATATCTAAATTTCTTTGAAACTACATAGTTCAAGCGATCGATAACTTCCAACTGCGACTTTAAAGTAATTTAAAATGTCGGACGGCGAAATTCTAAAACTTCTTCGAAAAAATATTTATCGTTCGTTCGTAAAAAGCTAGTAGGCCCCCAGGACCTAGACAGATTTAACCATAACAAGTACACACTGTAACTCAACAGCGGATTTTGTAAAGAGGATGTTCAGATTTTTAACGGTTTTTTTCTTTTGTCTCTATGACTGTTTGTCATCTAACGCAGAGTTTCTTCATCAATAGTAAAAGACAGAATAACAGTTAAAATAACGTCACATAGCTATATAGGAAATTCACATAAATATTGCTCGAAGGATCCACTTTAGCTTATTTTTACTATGATATCGGTTGAATAAACTCGTAGTGCAAAAAACATCTATATAATTTTATTGGTACTAATAATCGATTCATACCTCATCGATATCTTTAGGTGCGACTTTTCTAGCAGTAGAAAAAATAGGACCCGGCGCAGGCGCTATCCAGCTTTTCGATTCGGGTTTTTTCCTAGGTGAGTCGTCAATTTGTAGTTTCGTTAAGTCATGAGCGTATCCTTTTGACTCCTTGTTTCTAAACCACGTGTTCCCAATCGGATGGATGTCTTTTTTCTTCTGCTTTTCATTTAATGCTAAGTAGTCCACCGAACTGTTTGGTGCAAATGCTGTGTGTAACATAAGAATAAACTTTTTAAAATGACGCGATTTTTTAACAAAGTTACATTTTCACGGGTCTTAATCGCGTATTATTATCTATTTTCTTACCTCGACGTTTCAACCATGTTACAATAGTCTTGGCCAGTCCCCTCGCGACCAAGACCATTGTAACTTGGTTGAAACGTCGAGATAAGAGAATAAATTATAATAAGTAATTAAGACCCGGAAAAATGTAACTAACATAAAAATAGTTCTCGTCAGTAACAGTCAAAGTGATTAGAAACAGCTTTAAAAAGCCTTGTTGGAGTTTTGGCAAGAACGCGCTGAGGAAATGTGTGTCTGAATCTTCATTTTCGTGAAACCTAGTTAAAATGCGTCTATACTTCGTTTTTTAATTGTAGAGTATGATTTGACACATCTTCCTGAAGAAAAAATGTCAAATACATACAAATAACCAAAACGTCAGTCGTAGTCTGAAATTATAAAACGAAGGATACAGTTTATATTTTAATTTCGGTGGCAATTACTCAATTTAGTTTCGTGAAAGTGTAGTGTAGTGAAAATGAAAAACAGCGTCAAACGTGTACTTTTCCGTTGCTTCTAAACCTCGTACTTACCTAAAAAGATGCCATATGCCGGTGCCATATCTACTGTTAAGGTTGAGATCAGATAATCTAGCTGATTAAACACTGATTTATTATTTCTATGAGGGTACCCACATTCTTAACTATTACTACATCTTTCCCTTAAAATAATAAGCTTATTGGTACATTATTTCTTTTAACTTAAATTTATTTATTATAAACCCAGCTAGAATGCTCCTTTTGTAAATTAGTAAGTACAGACACATCACTTATTATAGGTAGGTACCTATAATAAAATCTCAGCTGAGCTTATCTAATAAAATAACAATAACTTATCTATTATTTTATTACATAACCACTGTCTACTCAAAGAATAACAACAATTGTTTATAATCTGTTACTAGCCTATTACCTATACATCTCCTCCTCCTTTTAATCACTATAAGTAGGTACCAAGTTTATTGTATACCGTTTTTGACTTTTTACCAACCAACAACTTTTTAACCTTGATGTTTTTTTTTTTTTTTTTTTTTTTTTTTTTTTTTTTTTTACCATTGATTTGCTAAGTAGGCGAATTGTCTTTATTTAACCTAATACATTTGGGTACTCCTCCTAATATTACTGATTATCATTAATCTGACTTGATTTTGTCATCGGGTGATCGTGAACCAACCAACAAATTGGCCTTGGCCTTGGCCCTAGTCGTAACAGTCGTCGTTGGCTTTTGCTTTGATGCTTGGTGTTGCTGTATGGCCTGTTCACCTACCCCATCGGCTGCGCCTTGCGAGCACGACGCCGACGATGATGACGACACCGGCAGCGGACTATTCCCCGTCTCACTCTGACCTGTATCGCTTGCATCTTCAAACCTGTCTGCGTCTGCATCATGTTCTGGTTGACGACAAATAATATGTCGTCTATTTCTACGGTACTTACGACCTATCGCGTCCTGCACTATATATGACCTTGGCTCACTCGCTTTTTTTACAACTGTCATTTGTCTTCTCTGAGTACCATCCGCGACCACTACCTTATCATGTTTTTGTAGTGGTGGGAGGTATTTTGCAGTTTTGTCATACCTATTTTTTTGTATGTTTTGTTGATTTATAATTTCTTTGTAGTTATTTTTTAAATTTACACCCTCCTGCAACATTGACTTACGTATAGGTAGACGTGTATTTAATCGTCTTCCCATCATTAACTGTGCTGGTGAATCTATTTTATCTCTAGGGGTAGACCTTAAATTTAATAATGCAATGTAAAAATCTTGATCTGAATCAATACATTTTTTTAATAACATTTTTACTGTTCTTACCGTTCGTTCACTTTTCCCATTAGACTGTGCATACATGGGAGAAGAAGTCACGTGACTAATCTCCCAATCTTTTACAAACGTTGAAAACTCTTTTGAACGATAAGCTGGTCCATTGTCTGTGACTAATTGATTTGGGATACCATATCGAGCGAACTGTTGTTTCATGGCCAAAATAACTGACTTACTATTAATGTTGTTAAGCTCATTTACTTCGACAAAGTTAGAGAAATAATCAACTAATATTAGATAATATTTTTTCCGATATTCAAATATATCAGACCCGATTTTTAGCCATGGTACATCAGGTACTTGATGAGGCGTCATTGGTTCGCGAGGCGGGGCCGGCGCATGCAATGCACACGCGTTACATCCCCGCACCTGGTTCTCGATATCTCTAGATATACCTACCCAAAATAATATACCCCGCGCTCGCCTCTTGCTTCGATCTATTCCCAAATGACCTTCGTGAATACGATTCAGCATTTCTTTTCTCAATAACTTTGGAATAAATACCGCACTATTTTTAAATATAACTCCATTTATATATTGCAATTCCTCCCTATACGACCAATACATACGAATACTTTCATCGATTTCATTCTTCCGTCTCGGCCATCCTTTTGTAATGTTATTTATTAAAATACCACACTCCTTGTCATTTTGTGTATATTTTTTAACTAACTCTAATTTTTCATCGCTAAACTGCACTTGTTCTAACATAAAACACGTCTGAGCTTCTACTTCTTCATTCATCCGTTCATGCATTAATTCTGGCAAAGCAGCACGTGACAATGTATCTGCTATGTACATATATTTACCTGGGGTATATACAACTTTTACATCGTAAGCCTGTAGTCGTAACATCATACGCTGTAATCTGATTGGTACATTTGACAATGATTTTTTAAAAATTGATTCTAGTGGTTTATGATCCGATTGTACTGTTACATTCGTGCGTCCAAAAATGTACTGATGAAATCTCTCACATGCAAAAACAATCGCTAATAATTCTTTTTCTATCTGTGCGTACCTACCTTGAGTTTCTGTTAGAGTTAATGATGCAAACTCGACCGGTCGGCCCTCCTGCAATAATACGGCACCCAGAGCCTCTGCACTCGCATCTACTGAAACGGTTATTGGCAATTCATTTGAGTATAATGTAAGCACAGGTGCTGTACTAAGTTTTTGTTTTAGTACTTTAATCGCTTGGGAATGTTGTGATTCCCAAACCCATGCAGTACTTTTCTTTAAAAGATTTCTTAATACAGACACAGTTTGTGAGTAATTCTGAATAAACTTTGATAGGTAATTTACCATTCCTAGAAACCTTTCGAGAGATTTCCTGTCATTTGGCTCTGGCATTTGTTTAATAGCACTCACCTTCTTTAGATCTGGCTTCATTCCGCTTTCATCAAATACATGCCCTAGGTATGTTATTTGATTTACACCGAATTTACATTTGTCTTTATTAAATTTTATACCTACTTGTCTCGCACGTAGTAGCAGTGACCTAAGCCGCCTGTCATGTTCCTCTCTCGAACACCCATAGACAATAATATCATCACTGAACGAATCAGTCCCTTCTAGATCTTCTAAGAGCTGTCTTACCTTTGCATGAAACATCTCAGGTGCGCAACTTACACCATATGGTAATCTGACGAATTTATACCTCCCGAACGGAGTGCTGAACGTACAGAGGTCAGCACTGGCATTATCTAACCTTAACATCCAAAATCCGCAGCGGGCATCTAGCACACTATAAAACCTTGCGCCCCGCAATCGAGTCGCTATCTCGCTCACTGTGGGCAAAGTATACTGTGCTCTTTTTACAGCACGATTTAACACCCTAGCATCTAAGCAAACTCGTATGTCGCCATTTTTCTTAGCCGCAATTACTATTGGATTGACCCATTCTGTTGGATAGTTCACTTTCCGTACGATCCCTAATTTCTCCATTCTATGTAACTCGACTTTCAATTTTTCACGAATTCCAAATGGAATTTTTCTAGCTGGGCACACAATAGGCTGTACGGATTTATCAATTATAATTTTATGTAAGCCTGATATCTCTCCTATGCCTCGAAACAAGTCATGGAACTCCCCTAGCTCAATGGTTAACATGTCCACTCTTTTTATAAAGCCTAGTTCTACACAATCCTCCCTGCCTAAAATATTTTGTACTTTCATGTCAACAACCGCACAGTTTAAATAATGGATCTTTTGTTTATGTTGCACAATTAATTGACAATTACCTACAATCGGCAACTTATTCATTGTATATGAAAACACCTGATTTTTATGGGGTTTTAAACATTCATCAGTGAACCCCAATCGATAAAATTCATGTTTAGAAATAACATTTAAATCCGCTCCACAATCTAGCTTAAAAGTTACAAACATACCGTTAATATTCAGATTTTCTATCCATTGTCCCTTAGATAACTTTGACCTCAACACGTTTACATATAGCATTTCCTCTTCTTCTTCGCTTTCGTTAATTTTTTCACTGCTCTGGGCTATCTTTAAATCGTGCACTTTTTTACCTAATTTATTTAAACACTTCCTCGCAAAATGACCATAATTGTTACACACAAAACACTTTGCATTTCTTGCCGGGCATCGTTGAAAATCTAAACAAAAATTATTTCCGCATCGTGTGCAAGGCTCCTTTGGTTGGCGGGCCCGCATGGCCGGCCCGGCGCCGCTTCCGGCCGCGCCGCGCCTCCCGCCGCCTGCCCCGCGCCCGCGGAACGCGCTCCTACCTCCAGCTACTCCGTCCACCTGCACACTTGCCACGGCATTCTGTTCAATTTCTCGGTTTTCCTCAGTGGAACACTCCGCAGCCTCACATATTTGAATCGCTTTTTCTAATGTTAACCCGTCCGTCCTCAGCATGCGATCCCGTACCACGGTGTCATTGATACCGCAAACAATGCGATCTCGTATCAATCCATCGACTAGGTGTTCAAATTCACATTGCTGGCTCAGCAATCGTAATGCCGTCACATATTGACTAATACTTTCACATGCTAACTGGTTACGTGTAAAAAACTTAAATCGTAACATCGACACATTGGTTTTTGTACCAAACTGCTTATCGAATTTAGTTTTCAAACACAATAAGTCATCAGCACTTTCTTCTTTTGTGTACGTAAATGTCGAGAATATCTCGTAACCGTCAGCTCCTATGAGGTTAATCAGCAGGCTAGCTTGCACATCCTTTGGCTCCTTATTTACACCCGATGCTTTCAAAAATACCTCAAATTGCTTCCACCATTTTCGCCACGCCTCGGCTCTTGCAACCGGATTGCCGTCTATTTGTAATTCCGGCGGTGGGCGTGCATGTTCCATGATTCCTCCACGTATTAATATTATTATAAACAATAATCAAACTGTTTAATACTGTTTTTATTAACAATTTAATATATTTATAATTTACCGCTGTCACCATGTAGTAAAACGACGCTAGCTGATTAAACACTGATTTATTATTTCTATGAGGGTACCCACATTCTTAACTATTACTACATGCTATTAATTTATAATTTTCATGTATTTAATTAATTAACCTAGGGACTAAATTTTATGTTTGTATACCAAATTAAGGTGAGGTCTAGCGTACTTATTATTATGTTAAGAACTAAATATTGTAATCCTGGACTTACAGACAATAAATGAATTGAATGAATGAATTGACTCTCGGAATGAAAGCCGGGGTATCTACCACTAGACCAACACTGCTCGATTTGACTGCAATCTATTAGAATGAATGATTTAAAACTAGTACCTGTCCTGTATACATCTCTTGAACTGTGATTCGTTGGTTTCCCTCGCGAAGTTATTCAACATCAATAGTTCCTGACTTTCATTGACTTGCTCAACAACTTGAGCATTTAATTTATCATTCGCCGCTCTCAATTTATCCACACTACACGTACAACCAAGATAACTGTTTCCAGAACTCATTTTTATTAGTTAATATTTTTTCATTAAGGATCTGTATTATATTGTAAAATTGTATATAAATATTTTGGTGTTTAACGGTTGGACTTTGACAGTGACCAACGATATTTTTTGAGAAGCAAATTTCCTTACAAACTCCTTAAGTAGGTAAAGGTTTCTTCATAGAGGTTGACAATCAAAACCTCAGCTTTTTTAGGGTTCCGTAGCCAAATGGCAAAAAACGGAACCCTTATAGATTCGTCATGTCTGTCTGTCTGTCTGTCCGTCCGTCCGTATGTCACAGCCACTTTTATCCGAAACTATAAAAGCCATAGTGTTGAAACTTGGTAAGTAGATGTATTCGGTAAACTGCATTTAGATTTTCACACAAAAATAGAAAAAAGTACCAAATTTTTGGGGTTCCCCATACTTAGAACTGAAACTCAAAAAAAAAATTTCATCAAACCTATACATGTGGGGTATCTATGGATAGGTCTTCAAAAATAATATTGAGGTTTCTAATATCATTTTTTTCTAAACTGAATAGTTTGCGTGAGAGACGCTCCCAAA